>JAFVLL020008332.1:0-11659 GCA_021397915.2 Tor tambroides
CTGTCACGGGACCGGAAGAGAGATGAGGCGAGGACTCAAGTGCAAGAGAATGATGGGTTTTTTAATAACAAAAGGAAACAAAAACTGAACAGAAATCACCCCGAAGGGGAAAACAGGCTGGACAGGGCACGGCAGACAAGACACGACGTGATACATTTAACGAACCAACAACGGGACTGCAAACACCAGGACATTATAAAGGGAGCAAATTAGGAGGGTAACGAGACAGACACAGGTGAAGTAACTGAAACAATAATGAGATAACAAGAGGGCGGGGTCAGACAATAGACAGGAGAGCACATGGCATAAACCACAAACAACAAGCCATGTGCTCCAACGAACAGTGACATCTGGTGGCCATTCAGGGCACACCAGCAGGACGTGACAATTCCTAACAACATTATCACCTTTTTACATAAATGATACATTCAGAAATAAATATTCAGTGCAGTTTAAACATCGTCTGGTTATAAATAATGTGACTGTTGATGAATTAGGAGTTTATTACTGTATGAACACAGAAACACCTCCGAAACTCAGCAACAGCACCAGAATATACTTCAATGGTGAGTTAATTTACTTCAAGACATACTGATGACTAACTGAGAGTCACAATCAGACAGTAGTGGACTGTACTGATCAGAATCAGACAAAATGGCAGATTATTATCATCACATCTGAACTGATGAATGGGCTTTTGGTTATTGTGCTGATTGGTGAAATATTTTCAGCCGTCTGTAAAAATATTAGTATGATGCTTACCAGCTTAGTTTAATTGTGTAAAAGTTCCTTATTTAGGCATTTGATTATTTGATTATTGTTTTGTCATTTATGTGACTTCATGCATATAGATATAAATATCAGATCTGAATTCACTGTTCACTGGAATCAGAAGGCAAGCAGAGCAATCACGAGAGTGTAACATCGCCCTTCGGCAGACACAAGTTATAGAACAACATCAAGACCCAGATGAAGTACAGGTAAAATATGACATTTCCTGTCTTGATTATTATTCATCATTCTTGCTGATCTGTTATCCCATCAATAGCATTTTATAACACTTCATTTTGGTTCATTTTTGTTCAACTGTAGCTGAAAATGCTAATATTGATCTTTCAGTACGCTGAGGTGGATTTTTCCAAGCTGCGTAAAAATCGTTCCAGCCAAATCAACAGCAGCTATGCTGCTCTAAACCTGCGGAAGTCATGAACACATGAGTACGCTTATTTTGTACACTTTTTCTTGATGTTCATTCAACTCTGAAACTTATAACCACAAACGGTTTAGGAACTTCACCTGCCTAACATTCTTGATGAGGGGTTTTCAAACTGGGGTCCATGGGAAAGTTCAGAATAAAAAAAAATAAAAATAAAAATGTAAAAATGAATAAAGAAACACAAGTCCAAATAGTATTACTGTTTCATCTTGCTTTCTGAAAACCAGCAGAAAATGAGATTAATCACATTTATTTTACTGACAATATAAAAAATACAGTATAAACTGAAAATATTTTGTTTGATTTCTCTATCTTTTATTTTTATTTTTAAATGCTGTATGAATGTCTAAAAGTTTTCTGCATTAATCTCCATATTTGGTTGTCTGTGGCATCAAAAAGTTGTCAAACCCCAATCAAACCAATTTTTGTATATAAGATTTTATTTTAAAGTTTTTCTCAATTGAAAAAAAAAAAGTTTTATATCTGTATCTTTTACAAAATGTTGGTTGAAACTTCTGTGATCAATTGTTGACATAATTAAATATTTTTCCACCATACTTGTTCTCTCTGTAAACTGTGGAAGGAAATATCTTAGAATGGAGAATGTGCTTATTATTTGTAATTTTTGTGAGATTATTTTCAATGCTTTCAATGCTTATGACAGCATTTGTCAGATTCTTTTGAAATGCATAATAATTAAACTATTTTTTTTTAAAAAAACAAGTCTAAGGTGGTTCTTTGGAAGTGAGTCACGCCGGCGTGACCCATGCCAGACAATGTAACACACACAGCACAATGATGTGGTTAAACTGAAGTGCTAAACCAAAACCGTAAATATGTTCCATTGGCCTTGGCACAGCCAATGACAAAAAGGGTCACTCATTTTTATCTGGAGTGGAGGTTTAACCTTAAACTGAGTGCAGTGTTTTTTTCAATACCTTTATACATTTATGTATCTCATTTCTCATAGTTGACTTAACCTCAAAAAGAAACAGTGCAGCATTTATTTTTTTTAAATGTTCACATATAGTGCATATTTAACACTAGCCAGGTGTAACGTATGTCAAACACCTTCACACTTGATAAATAGCTTATAATGCTGTGACTGATTATGGTCAGTACAACATATTTTTCAAGACACCGTTTCTGTTGCAGTGGTTTCCTGTTGTTGATTCACAGGTGATCTGTTTAGTGTTGTGTGTTTGTATAAATACCCCCTTTTATTAATCTCTAAAAAACAGCGACCCCGGGTGGTCATGAATATTTATGACCATAAATCTAATAAACTGATTTGTTAAACTGAATTTGTTAGCTTTGCCATTAATCCAAATAAATAACAAAAATAATATAAACACCAAAAACAGGATAATACACATCCACAATCCTTAATTTAAAAAATACATAAACACACGTAAAAAAAAATATATATATATATATTTTTTTTTTATTGAATGCTTGAAAAAAAAAACAATAACAATTGTCATCGTCAAAACATAACAATACAACAACCGTTCAGGGACATTCAGTCTTTCAGTCCAAGTGCCAAGTCCTTCAACAAAGTCATTGTTCTTATTGCTTTTATGTTCGTAGAGAACTCAATAGACTCAAAATACATTTTCATTTCAAGTTTGAATCTTAAAAAAAGAGGTTTGCATTTAGAAAATTTACATTTATGAATATGATATTTAGCTAACAGGAAAATAAGGTTTATTAAATAAGCATCACTTTTTTTCACATTCACGAAAGCCAAAAATGACATTTCTATAAGTAAACTCAAAATTAGGATTCACATAACATTTGATAAAGTCAGGAATGTCACACCAAAATGATGTTGTGTAAGAGCAATTCCAGAATAAATGTAAAGTTTCATTGTTTTCTAAACAGAAAGAACAGTTGGTATTAATATCATTCTTAAGTCTTTTAAGAGAGCAATTATCCGGGTAAATTCTATGAATCAACTTAAATGCAATTTCTCTCATTTTGTTAGTAATTAAATATTTGTGAGGTAAAGACCAAACTTCCAGGGAATATCACTTACTAAACCATTCCAATAAGAGATTACATAAGGCACAGAAATAGACTCCATCTGAAACAAAACTCTAATTTTCTTATTGTTTTTTGACTTGGATGACGAAAGGCACTGTTTTCCAACAAATGTTTTACAAAGATCCACTGAGTGACATGAGATTGGAAAAGAAAGACCTCTAAAAAGCATGAGAACTCCATGTGGCACTGCATCAGCAACAACTGCAAACTCTTTCGGACTAACAGGAATTCCATGCTTAGCTAAAAACTCAAGAGTAATTACAGATTGAACCATTTTGATTGAAAAGTTGAGACACAAAAATAATACCATTTTTAAACCAATTTTCAAAGAAAAGAGATTTGTGTTTATACAGTAGATTCTTGTTATTCCAGATTAGATACGAGTGAGGTGTAAAATTGTGTTTAAAAATGAGGGACCAAGCTAATAACATTTGCCTATGAAAAAGAGATAATTTGATAGGGATTTTCATGATGTTATAGTTACAGATTAATAAGAAACTTAAACCACCTAGTTTGGAAAAAACAACATTAGGGATCAGATTCCATATAGATGAGGGCTTATTGATACAGTTTTTTATCCAATTTATTTTAAAGGTGTTGTTTAAAGTGGTGAAATCAAGAAAGTTTAAACCCTCTTTCTCAATGGTGTTCATAAGTACAGATTTTCTAATAAAATGAGTTTTATTCTTCCAAACAAAGTTGAGAAGCATTGTACCATTTTTTTTAAGAATGGCAGTGTCAACATTCAAAGAGAGAGCAGCATATGTTAACCTTGACAAACCTTCAGCTTTGGCTAGTAAGATTCTTCCCTTCAATGAGAGATCACGCTGGAGCCACATATTCAGCTTTTTCTGAGTACTCTCAGTAAGTAAACTGTTAGTTTAGTTTGTCTTAGGTTTATATAAATAAATTCTTGTTTATATTGAAAAGAGAAGTATCTTGTGTTTTGTGCTCACAAGTTAATGTCTTAATCTGTCGATCTTGTTACTGTGCTATTAAATAGTGTTTTCACTATATTTTGGATTTTAATATCCAGTGCAGAGTTGATTGTTATACGGCTCCTTCAGTGAATCGCTGCCGCCTCAGTGATCAGCCGTAAAACAGTGATTCTGTTCAAATTCCCTATAAAATCATAAATGATTCCCTTTGAGCTAAATTAAACTATTTCCTTTAAATTAAATATTACGTTTTTACGTTACATCACATAGACATGTTTTAATGATGTCCTTCCTTACTACCTTTCTGGGCCTTGAATGCGTCAGTTGCATTGCTGTCTATGGAGGGTCAGAAAGCTCTCAGATTTCATTAAAAAAAAAATTAAAAGAAAAATCTTAATTTGTTTTCCAAAAATGAACAAAGGTTTTATGGGTTTGGAACTACAGGGGGGTGAGTAATTAAAACAAGAATTTTCATTTTTTGGGTGAACTAACCCTTTAAATACATACTTTAAGTTTGTTTTGATTCATTTAGTTTGCGTGTCACATGCTACCATCATTTAATGTGTTTTTGTGTTGTTAATGTTTTTGTATTTACTAGGACATTTCTAGTAAAGATCACTGACTAATTGAAGAGAAAGTCATAAATGTCCAAGTTGTGAGTAGATTAATGATATTTCTTCAAATTGTGAAAATGTGGCCAGGGCTGTTGATCTTTAGTCATGTCTTTGGTGATTTATTTGGTTGGTTGTTGTTGTTTTTTTCTCTCTCTGTATAAACGTGAAAATTATTTCATTGTCCCAGTGATATGAACACTAGAGGCAGTAAAACACCTAGAACTTTTCTTTTTCATACAAATTGTGGTAATTGGGGAAGATTATTGATCAGTGAAGACACGCTTCTGCATGGTTCAATGCATAATAGGCCTTCTATGCTATGACCTCAAAACACTTACCATTGTATATTGGGAGTGTTTCACTTCAGAAAGCAGTCAGCTCAGAGTGGTGGCGTAGGCCAAGCTGAAGCTTTGAGGTAACAGTGACACCTTGTGGTGTGATCAAAGTAAATGCAAGAGGTGGGTGATATGCCTTTGCAAGTCAAATAGAGAATTAACGACTTTGAGATGGTTTGCTAAATGTTATATTACAGTTTAAGTGATTTAATAATACATGATACATAAATAATAACACAATGATGCATAAATAAGGAAATAAACTTGTATTTAATAAAATTGTATTTATTTATTTAAGCTTTGCCATTTTTCCACTCAATGCTAACTCTGTAACTGGGAGTTTGTTCAAGGCCTCCCGAATCTCTCCACAGAATCAACCCTAAAGCTTTGTGTTCACACCTTCAAATCTAGAATCAGGAGATTTTGTTCTCTCCAGGCAGTCTGTTTCACTGACAAACTGATGGATTCATTTCCTTATAAAGTGAAGATGGTGGTGGGCATTTGGTGTTGAAAAATCATCTACAGCGTAGTCAAAGCAAACCTGACAGACTTCCTCTGATTGAAATGGAAAGTTTTTTTTTTTTTTTTTTTTTTGTCGTCTTCCTGTCTTTGCTTCAGAGCTGCAGTAGATTCATCTTAACTGTTGTTTGGAAGGAAACAGATTTCATTCTGAAGTGTTTTAATCACAACAAACAACATGAAGATCATACAGCTTCAGCTCTGTGAGTTTATAACATATTAATATATTTAGATGCTTGTTATAAACTTCAAATGATCATAAATTGTTTTATGCTTCACAGTGGTAAGCAGGTAATCTTAATTATGATGCTTGTTGTTTATTTGTTTATTTTTGATTTATAGATTTATTAATCTGTTGTCAAGCTGCAGTGTCAGATCTACTGACTGATTTGGGATCAAATGTGATCATAAACTGTGATCTTGATGAAAATGAGGTTTATTGGATTTTACTGAAAACAGCAGATCCTCCAACAGTCATTCTACGATCATTTCCAACCCCCAAATCACCTTTTTACCCTAATAAAACATTCAGAAAGAAATATTCAGTGCAGTTTAAACATCGTCTGGTTATTAATAATGTGACTGCTGATGAATTAGGAGTTTATTACTGTATGAACACAGAAACGCCTCCAAAACTCAGCAAAAGCACCAGAATATACTTCACTGGTGAGTTCATTTACTGCTTCAGTGATCAGACAAATTGATGATGTGTTATCTACTACTTCATCTATAACAGAGACTGATGGTTGTTACTGTAACTGTAACACTAACAGAATCAGCTCAGCTACCTGAGTGTCACAATCGTACAGCGGTGGAGTTTATTGATCAGAATCAAACACAATGGCAGATTATTATCATCATATCTGCTCTGATGAACGGACTTCTGCTCATTGTGCTGATCGGTGAGTTAATTTTCTTATACTAAAATGATCAAAATAAATGCACATTAGTGTAAAAATATCATTATTATGTTCTTTTTCATTATAGGCAGGGTGAAGTTTTTAATTACTTTATTTTATTTCTTCATATATATATTTTTGCAATTTAAAGAAATAATATACAGTTAGTAAACACTGAATCTGAATTCTCTGTTTCATTCTTAGTTTTTGCTGTTGGAAAAACAGAGCAGTTGGAAAAACACATTCATACTGATCTACAGACACGAGTTACATATCAGCCTCAAGATCAAATCATTGTAGGTACAATAAAGTAAATGTGAATTGATATCTTTATTTGTTATTGATTGATAAATGTCATTACTGTAAGTTTTAATTACTGAGGATTCAAAATACTAAATAAATTGTAAAAAGCATGCGTTGGAATATATAACATGTTATTCAAATATCATTTACTTAAGTCAAGCACATATTCTTAACGGTGTAATTTGAAACACTATCACACTTCTTACTCTAGTAAAGTCATATTCTATATGGGCATACATCTTGAATTTTCAGGATATCCTTATATATCAATATGTATATATTTGTTATTTGTTATTTGTTATGCAGTTTTGTGTTCAGCAAAAATCTACACAGTGTAACTCAACAGGCATGCTGTGGTTAAACTCAACTGAAGCACTAACTAAAACCATAAATATGTTCCATTGGTTGGTCACTTGGTCACTTGACAGCCAATGAAAAAGTCTGTCACCTTTGTCTAAACTGGGGGTTTAACCTTGAACCGAGTGCAGTGTTTCTCCAGTACATTTATAGGCTACATATCTCAGTTCTCACAGTTGTTTTAACTCGAATGGAAACAGCAGCAATGAAGTATGTCTGCTTTGTCTTCTGCATATCTACACATTTAAAGCAAATTTATTTATTTATTTAACTAACCTTGAAATATCAGTTTCAAAATAATTCTGATGGTACACAGACTTCTATTAAAGGGATAGTTCACCCAAAAATGAAAATTCTATCATTAATTACTCACCCTCATGTTGTTTCAAACCCGTAAGACCTTTGTTCATCTTCAGAACACAAATTAAGATATTTTTGATGAAATCCGAGAACTTTCTGGCCCTCCCATAGACAGCAACACAACTGAAATGTTCCCAGACCCAGAAAGGTAGTAAGGACATCGTGAAAATAGTCCATGTGACATCAGTGGCTCTCGGATTTCATCAAAAATATCTTAATTTGTTTTCTGAAGATGAGTCAACATTCAGAATGCTAAATGTTGACTAAACTAATAAAAACAAATCTAGCCAATACTGAGATCATTCTGCACGCACACGAGCCTGAGTGACTTCGCGGGAGAAACTGCAGCCACCATCTTGTCAAGTTTACGCATCAGGTAAGTGCCACTAAATAAATGTTATTTTTAAACTACATTTATCGACAGAATCGTAAAACATATTCAATGATTTTGAGTGGATATTTAGAAGTGTTTTGTAAGTTATGTGTCCGAGGAAAAGTGGATATTTAAGTTAAGTGTATGTCAAGTTCACATGTCAGGTAAGTGGCACTGAATAAATATTTGTAATGTTACAAGACTGAATTTGTCAAAATGTATAGTAAAAAAGTGTAAACGATTTATGTGTGTGTATATATATATATATATATATATATATATATATACACACACACACATATACATATACACACACACATATACACAAACGTACAACATATATAAAAACATTGAATAATAAGCATTGTATGAATTATGTCTGAGGGAAATGAACTGTTTAAGTTAAGGGAATGTGGTCTTTCTTCTTGTTTAATCCATAATACATTTAATGTCCAAAGCTGTGTTACTACAATGAATTTTAGGTTTGATTTTGCCATGTTGTATGACATTTTTTGTGTTTCCGTGACATTAAAAGATATGAAGAGCTTGCGTGGTCTTTCTCTGTATGTTGATGCTTAATTTTGATATGATACTAACCAAAATATTTGAAAAGTGTAATGTTAATGTAAACCACAGTAATACGCTTATTTGAAATGAACATGGGCGTGTTGAATTGGTTTTTGTGTGTGAAAACTTTTGCAAATGTCCCCATCAAATGTGACTAACAACCAGCCACAGTGAAATGTTTGTCGCTCTTTTGAAACGGAGCAAATTCCAAACAGCGTTTCTGGTCTTGTGAATGGCACTTAGGAAGAGGAGTTCATCATTCTGAACAAAAATGAATAACTGAATCCTTTCACAAGGCTGTTACAAAGCAGGCTGCATCTCAGTCAGCTCCCTAGGTAAAGAATCAGTATGTTGTATACACGAGTTCGTGGAAAGACCGTGGCTCAGTAAACTTCGGGACAATTGATCAATCAATTTGTAAAACATTACCACTGGTATTTATCAACAACAGGCAGCACCGTTATATTTTGATATTATTTTTATGCTGTTTAAGGTAGCCTTATAATATCGAGGGTTGAGAACCAGGAGGGCGTAAGTGACATTTCACCAACTTTACAGGAGAGCCAAAACAAAAATTTTACCATAGATTGATCTGACTTTGTGTACTGATTTCAATTGTTCATAATACAAATTTGTACACTCATGGATGACAGTACTTTTGCCAGTAGAAAGAGCTCATTAAGAGCTTTCATTTGATGTATATATCTCCATTTCACCAAAAATGTCACTTACGCCCTCCTGGTTCTCAACCCTCGAAATGCACATGTTCTGTTACAAATCCTTGCAACAAATGAACACAGTCAGAGGCGTAAGCAAAATTGTATTTTTGGGTGGGCCTGGGCAAACGTGAGTGGGCACTAACTAACTAATATTCAGGTCATATTGAAAAATAAACTGCAAAACACAGTGGAAGACACATATAGTATAACTACCGTGTCTCCGTCACCGTTACGAACATGCCCACTGTCAACATAACCCAAAATCATTCACAATAGCCCCAATCCCTAAATACTGTTGCAGATTAGGTAAAAAAAAATGTGAAACTGTGTAGAAATAATCTCACATGTCAAGTCACTGAGCACATCTGCTCAACTAATACCAAAGTCCCTTTAAGGCAAGTCATGTCACTCGGCGGCCATCTTTGAAACGCCTCTCGGGTATGCAAGTGCAGCTCCTCTTTGAATGGGGAAACATCAAATTCTCTGAAACTGTTCGCCAAGTTTAAGATTAAATTTCATATTTGAAATCACCAATGAAATCTGACAACAACTGACTCAAAAATGTTGTTTATTTTGCTCAAATAGTGTTTAAAAAAGCATATTTTTCAGGCTAGATCAGCCAGTGCGCATGCGCAGTCCTAAGCGCACGTCTCCGAATGCTGACTGTTTCTATAGCAACCGGTACTTCTAACGGTAGCTGCAGTGACGTGCTGACTTTACCGATTAGTGATTAGCTCTTTTGCTCAGAAGGCGGGGCTTCGTTCGATAGAGCTGCCATATTGAGCATTGCATTTTTCCCCATTTAAAACTATACGAGTGACACGTCTTGGGTATTCTATAGTCTTTGCTAATACAAATACAAAACACAGACGTTAAACTGTAGCCTATCAGAGGGACCTCTGGTCGAGTTGACACGGAATGACTCTATTTTGATTTAAAACCCCACAACAAACTGCATCCACTGTTCCCTTAATGTCGGGTTCTTTGGGGAGCTGAACAAGGTTATCTATCCCTCAAACCAAAAGAAAAACTTTCCGAAACCTATACAAACCCTGAGGGAGTGTATTTGGCACAGAAATATTCTGTCATATGTCCAAATCGTTTTTTGAAACTTGTTCCATGTTTTGCATGAGAATCCAACTCTTTAACAGTGTAAATAAGAATGCATGAAATAGCATTAGACCTTCCCTTAAAGGGGGTCATTGGATGCCCCATTTTCCAAATGAAAAGTCTATAACATACTTTGGTTAACCTCTTAAGACCCTGCAGCCTCATATGAGGACATTATATTTTAGTGAATTACATGTTAAATATTCACACCTGATCTCTGTAGTGTTTATCAATCTATCTTGACATTTCTGTACTTCTTGTTGAATGCAAAAACAAAACAATAACAACAACAACAATAATAATATAATCAAATTTTCAACATTTTTAAGTGAATGTTTGTGCATGTTTTAATATTGCAAATGCTTTGCATGGAGGAGGAGGCACATGATACTGAAACACAACTTCAGTTCTGTGGGAGATTATTAGATATAATTTATTTAATGTGATTTGTAGCTACTCTTTTTACAACTTTAGGAAATCATTTTAAGACAATTTGCTCTTCATTAATTTGTGTTTGATTTGTAGGCACATATAGCAGATGTTACAGAGATTAACAACTTTAATTAAATGGAAGATGGGTTCATTGGTTTAGAGAGAAAGTCTAACCCTCCTTGTGTCAATCATTGTCACACCTACAGCACACTTCACCACTAGAGGCTCTTTAGACCCACAACACCTTATTCTAAACAGGCTAGAATAATCACGTAACTGAAGTTACACTGAATGCACCAAACATTTCATAAAGACACCTTGATGAAAGCTTTCGGAGTTTGCATGATTGTCTCGTCACACACACACACACACACACAAAAATAGTTATCTCTGCACGTACAACAGTGTGGTTTTCTGAACTGTCTCACACATTCCTGCATTCATTGTGTATTTAATTTGTATTTTGACTTTAGTTTATCATCACTGTTGAAACATGACAAGAATGCAGATCTTCCAGTGACGTCCTCATTCTGACTTGCAAAGATATCGAAAGAGAGAAACAAAAGGGTGAAATGTGTAGCTTTTTCATGAATTTGCCATTCAAATTTCATTCCTATTTGGGCATATCGGCATATAAAATTATTATTATTAAAAATAATAATAATACTGCCAACAAGCACACGTTGAGCATGTCACGTTTTCATAAAAACCCAAACCAAAATGTCTCTGCTGCCCTCAAGAGGCTGTAAATGTAAAAGGTCTATGTTTAATCTATAACAATAATTACTATTCCCTAAACACTGGGAAAATGTAATGTGCTATATAAGAAATAAAGGACTGCATCATTAACATCTATAGGCTAGTCAAGTAT
>JAFVLL020008333.1:0-26260 GCA_021397915.2 Tor tambroides
TGAGTCTATTGGGTACAAAGTGGGGGAGGTAAACAGTCATTTTACCCTGGTTCCTGAAATTGTTAGGGCCCACAACCTAGAAACCTGTTTCTCTGACGGTTCTCTTGCACAAACAGGAAAACCTCATCCAACGGCCTCAAATACCACAATAAAGTAGACGCCCTGATTTCATTTCACTTCACTGCAGTTTTTAGTTTAATTTCGGTCGTGTGATACAAACAGATGTTTGGTTTGACACGATGGGGCGGCATGGTTTCACTTCCGCTACGAACTTGCCATTTGTTAGACTAGTAATCAGTGCAGCGCTCTGAAGCTATGTGTGTCATGTTGTTTGCACAGGAAGAAGCACCAAAGTCTTTATCAGATTCATTCTGAGAATTTTAACTGAATTTAACAGATTCAAGTGAAATTCAGAATTGATGTATTGGAATTTGAATTGGCCACACCCCACTGGAAGTTGAATTGGAATTTTAATTGAAATGACAGGAAGAGGAACTTACTGAATTGCAATTAAAAAAACTCAACACTGGCAAAGCATTCTAGGAAATGAAGTGTTATGTTAAAGTTTTTTTTAAAACAAACTTAATAAATAAACTTTTGTTTAACCAACATTCAAAGTTTTAACTCTGCTCTTCTAGTCAAAATTTAGTAACATGAACTTTTTTTGAATTTCAGTTGATGTTAGTTTTATTGCCTTGCATTCAAAGTCAAAGTTCAAAATCTGCATCCTGTTTGCTACACTAATTAAGACTGAGCTGAAATTCAGGAAACTGAATTGGAATGGCAATAAGAAGAATTTACTTAATTGCAACTGTAAAAAAAATTCTATATATAAACATACAAACAGCTTTTTTAACTTTTCTCTTTTTTGACAAAATTTAAAGTTTATTTTGCTTTTCTAGCTGAAAATTACAGTTATATCAATGTATAATGAATTTTAATTCTGCTTTCCTACATCCAAATCTAAGTATAATTTTGTATAATGTTTGTCAAACAATACAATACAAATTGAGCTGAAATTCAGGGATTGAATTGCAGTTTAAAAGGCATTTTCAGTTCAGTTCTAAATGGCACACAACCCTGATTGGTAAGTGGCAAGTCAGTTATGGACTTAGCAATGAAAAATATTTATCATCCTGCAGGGTAACATATGCAACCATTGCATGCAGTTACAGAAAAGTGAAAAAATGTGTCCTTCTGTTGGCTTATCTCATTTTCTCAGATGCAGGTGTTGTGAGACATATATGATATATGGAACATCTCTGCCATTTGCCTTCCTTCTGCTCTCATCCTGTAAACCCAGGATGTAAACCATAATACTTTACATCTACTGACACTTCAGCCTGCCAAATGACATTCTTCTCTTCTCTTCTCTTCTCTTCTCTTCTCTGCCTCTCCCCTCCTTTCCTTACCACAGTCATTAGTTTCTCTCCCAATTATCGTGGCATTGTAATTACGCTCTGCCTGACCCACTGCCCTACTTACGGCTTCAGAGAGGAGTGAGAGTAGCATAGGGATGAAGAGAGGAAGGGGAGGTAGTGACGGAGAGAGAGTTGAAGAGTGGGGGGAGGTAACATATGGTAGCATTGGTGCTATTTTTAGATTCAACAGCTGACAGATTTACTTAGAGGAGGGGGTGGTGATGGAGAAAAGAGTGAGGGGCTTGTAAAAGATGCGAAAGCATCCAAAACATCACTAACACATTTAATGATCATCAATATTCTACACCACATCGACCAAAGATACTAGATAGCAAGTTGTCTCCTACATAGCAGCTGTGCTATTTTTTTGTGTTTTCTTCTTCACATCCAAAGCAATTTTCAGACAATATTTCACTTATTTTATCACACTAGGCTATTTCTGATGCTGCCATGTGCTTTATTATAAAAGAAATGGGACATGGGCATTTTGATTACTGATCAGGCAGGATCTTTTTATCATTGATTCGCATAGAAATGCAGTAGTTTCACAACATCTTGTATTTTTAACATTGACAAAGACTCCTTTTTTCAGATAAAATGTCTTCAATGCATCCTAGGCATTTATCTTGTCTAAAATTTAATATTAAGGCCAATATGAAATGAAAATTCGCCATACATTTCATATTTCACGCACAAATGAAATTCTATCATTAATTACTGACCCTGACATACTTTCTTCTGTGAGATATAAAAGAAGATTCTCTGAAAAATTTTGCAGAGTTTTTGTCCATATAAGGAAAAAGAGTGGTGTTCAGTATTGTTTTGGATCCCACTGAGCTTCACTGTATGGACAAAAAGCAGTTTCTTCAATTTCAAGAAAGTAGGCAAAAAAACGCTACTGCATTTTGAAAAACCCTTAAACATTACAAACTTTTTGTCTGTAGAATAAATGTACAGATAAAGCAGACAATAATAATAACAAATGCATTTATTAAGAAAGCAAATTATGGCTTTATGTTGTCTTGTTCATGTTGTCAACCAGTTGTTTCTCTCTCTCTGACCCCTAGCTGTGCGTTTCGGCCGCATCCCAAAACGAGAGAAGCAGCGGCTTTTGGACGAGATGCAGAGCTACATGAACAGCCTCAACGAATCGTCCACCATGGGCATGGAAACCTCGCCACCATGTGAACCTCCTCCCAGCCCCAGTGAGAACCAATCCAAAGAGGCCATTGGTGCCTTATCCCGAGCCTACCAGGACATCTTCACAAACACACAGGACCGCCTGAGCAAGCGTGCGGGCAACATGAACACCAGCAGAAGATCGAGCACCTTTCAAAACAACTCTTCTCAGGACAGCAACTACCCTCTCGTGGGGTATCACGCGACTACTCACGAAAGCTTCTCGGCCCCACCTCGCTGCCCAGTTGCTTCCAGAGACAGCAAATGCTCGGTCTCATTGGTGGACAATAATCGGTACAGCTACGCTCCTTCGTTCAGCCAAAATCACTCCCAGTTGAGCGTTAGCCCACCCTCACAACCTACTCAGGTCGATTACAACAGCTACATGGCTGGCGAGTCCCAAACCCAGGCCTCCTGTCCGTTTAAGTTGGCTGCTGGCTCCAAAGTGCTGGTAAGAATGGTTCAAGATACATACTTTTTTATTGCCATCTTTGGTTCCATGAAGAACCTTTAAAATCCATGGAACTTTGTATTGCACAAAAGTTTCTTTATAATGGAAGAAGGTTCGTTAGATTATTAAAATGTTTTTACAATTACATTCACTGAAAGGTTCTTTAGGGAACCCAAAATGGTTCTTCTATGGCACTGCTGCGAAAACCTGATTTTAAAACCTTTATTTTTACGAGTTTGTCATGTCAGTGTTTCATTATAGCGCCAACATTATGTTTATAGGAATAATTTAAGATCAAAATACAGAAAAAGCTCAATGAATTAACCCTTGTGCTATACTTGCCAAAATGGACTGGCTAGATTTAGATTAGTCTTTGTGCAGTATTATCACCAAATCTTGGATTCAATTCTTTTGTCAACTTGTTTTCTGTCAGTTAACACAGGTTATGTTTTCCTTTCTTGGAACTGATTGATCATAGGCCTCAATGACCTGAAAAATTTTTTGGCAACATTCACTCAAAAACTAAGGTCAATCAGTACAAAAAGAAATACAAAACCTGTACTAACTGACAGAAAACATGTTGACACAAAACACTGAAACCAATATTTGGTAATAATATATCATAAAAATAAATTTAAAGGTGATTTTTTTTTTGTTAGCCAGTAATTTTTGATTAGGAACATCACACGTGTAACACAGTGGGGGAAAAAAATATCGCAGAAAAGTACAAAAATTCTTATTATTGGTTTTTTAGAAGTTGCTTTACCCTTTGTGAGCAAAGTCAGTAAGTTTTAATCCAATGTGATAACCGAAACACAACATGAAAGTTAAGCATACATGCTAATAAAACATTAAAATGATATATACCATCTCTATCACAGGCCTGTCCACTGAACGCATGCCCTGTGTCAGCACCTGGCGTCTCCAGTCAGCAGGTGTGGGAGTCTTTCTCTCAGTGCTTCACGCCGGCTGTACGTGAAGTGGTCGAGTTCGCGAAGGGCATTCCGGGCTTCCAGGAGCTTTGCCAGCATGATCAAGTCATGTTGCTCAAAGCAGGCACTTTCCAGGTACTGATTACACAATTCTCTTAAAGTTTACTTCCCCTTCTGTACTATTAAAGATGAAGTGTCATTTCTAGGCCACTAGCAGCACTACACCAAACAGATTTCCCAATCACCCTAACTCAAACTCACGCTATTGGTTAAGCCACAGTTTGACATGTCAGATCTCTCGAAACAAACACAGCAATGTGTAGATAACATCACAGTGTTAACACCCTCAGGGACATCAACCTACAAATGACAAAAGTATTTTGAGAGAGAAAATAATAAAAAAATTCACCTCCATCTGATCATGCTGTCTTTTACAGGTGCTTATGGTGAGGTTCTGCTCACTGTTCAACCACAAGGAAAGAACAGTGACTTTCCTGAATGGGCAGACGTACCCACTGCTCACCCTCAGGGGTCTGGGCATGGGCTCTTTGCTGGATGTCATGTTCGAGTTCAGTTCCAAGCTGAGCTCTCTGGGCCTGGAGTCAGATGAGATGGCTCTCTTTATGGCAGTGGTGCTGGTTTCTGCAGGTAAGAGCAACACAGGAATCAAATTAATTAGTGGTGTTTGCTAAGGCGTGCATCACTGTTAATTTTTGCTCATGCTTAATGTTAGAGATGTGAATAATCCACTAACATTGAGCTAATTGTTTATAATAGGGATGCTCATTAGTGCAATATTAAAATTCTGATACTGATAAAATGTATTTTTTATGTTTTAGCAAATAACTGATAAATAGATAAATGGTTGATATAAATGTGAAACTCAAATAGAAGTCTGTTTAAACAAATTTCATGTTAGCACAAACAAACACTGACCAAAACAACACTGACTTTGTATGATGAAGATAGACAAAAAGAACAAATATACTAAATTAAATAAATTTACTAATAATATACTAAATTTATTTGAGCATTTAAAAAAAATAAAATAAATCAAACATAAAATACTAAAAAATCAATCACTAAAAACTCAAATCAATCACTAAAATCTAAAATGAATCATTTTAAATAGTACAAGTGAATTTAGGCATCACAAAATGCTAATGTACAATATGAAAAACTTTTGGGAATTTTAGATAACATTTAAAAAGATAACATTTAACAGCGTTATCAAATTAGGTTTCAAAAATATATATATATATATATATATATATATATATATTTATATAATGTATTCTAATCTTTATAATTTATTTATAATATTTATTTACATTTTTTTCTGTTGATTTTTTGATAGTAAATTGTTCTTCATTTATCCACAGATTGCTCTGGTATTTCGGATACGGTAGCTGTGGAGCAGTTACAGGAAGGACTCATCCGAGCGCTGCGCACCTTAGTCACCCGTCGCCGCCCTGACGACAGCTCTCTATTTCACAAACTGCTCTTGCGCCTGCCAGACCTACACACCCTCAACAACCTTCACTCCGACAAGCTGCTGGCCTTCCGCATCGATCCCTGAGCTATCGCTCGCCACCTCGCTGCAGCTGGAATTCAACCGCCAGCCACCACCGGCCAATCAGAGAACACCTTTCCCGGTTAAGAGAAAGACTGCTCATTTAGAAGAAGAGATGTTGAGCATGTTCCCATAGGAACCATTCGTTATTATGTGTGTTAATGAGAAACACAATGAACAGATGGCTCTCAGAAAGCTCTAAACAAGACTATATCTCCATTTAAGCTTTCGCGGATCATTTTCATACATGCATTGCCCTTCTGTTCAGCTCGCCTCGAGAGCATTGTTGATTATATTTATCCGAGGGAACGTTGCGCCTGTCATATCATGATAAATAAGCTTATACAGAACTTACACAGACCAAAAACGGGTCATTCCTCTGTACTGCCTGCACACTGAAATACACAGTCTTTAGTCAAGTACACCATGTATACAGTAGAAAGGTAATTTTAGGGACCATTTAAAGCCAATTGTGTGAATGTATGTGCCTGTGTGTTTGAGAAAGGGAAAGAAATACCATGTACATAAGCCATAGATATCACTTATACAGTTACATCACATTAAAACTTCAGGTTGAGACAGGAAAAATAATTTTTTGTCACCTGTGTTAGTGTGTAACATTTAATTACACAAGATTTACTGTATCTACAACAACTCTAGTTACCATTTAAGTTCTTTGAAAAGGAAAAGAAACCGATTTTAAATGTCATTTCACTTTTGAAAATAGATAAAACTGTCATATTTGTTCACTTTTTTAATTATCATTGTCAAGCTGAATGCAGTATGTCAAAGTATATTTCCACACATTCTCCTTCAAGAATATATCTGAATCTAGGGATACAAAACCAGCATTCTCTCCTACGCATGTTATGTTTTGTAGTTTTCTGTTGTTTTCTTACTGTAAATATTGCACATTTACACTGATTTAACTGCCTGTTCAGAGAAAGAGGGATACGCAGTGGTGTGTTTGACTAAGATGGGGCGTTTGGTGCCTTCTAAGAAAAGGACTGTTCATCCGTGTGTCTTGAGAAAGAGCCCCTGAACTTCTGGCACCAGCACAGTATCTTTACAGTCTTTACTAAGATCACAAAGCATGTCAAAAAAGCATTTTGGGCTGCCATGTGGTTGATTTGATCAGCTGAGTCGATTGTTATTATGGTTGGTACATTTATGTTATTCAATCATATGGTAATGTATATTTTGTAAATTGTTTTCTTCTGAAGAACCAATATAAATATGAGATTATCTATTCTGATGTCTTCGGTTTTTGTTTTTTTGTTTTGTGTGTGTGTGTGTATATATATATATATATATATATATAGTTTTTGAAAAAAGTGACTTATGCTCACCAAGACTAGATTTTGGTAAAATAGTATTAAATCTAATATATCTTTATATATTTGTGAAATAGTTTTCCAATTTAAAATATTTTTTCTATTTGAATATATTTCAGCGATGGCAAAAGATACATTTTAGCAGCCATTAGTCCAATCTTCAGATCCTTCAGAAATTATTCTAATATAGCTTCTTTTTTATCGTATTTTGCAAGAAACATATTTTTTTAAAAAACACTATAAAAATACGAATTATTCTAAACTTTTGATCAGTAGTGTATATATTGCTTGCTGACTAAATTCCAAAAATAATAATGAAAAATTATATAGGGTATATTGCAGCACCAATGAATGCTTTCTGCTTTCTAAAGATAAACTAAGTAGACAAACCATGTAGACTGTCATGCATTTCCTCAGTAGACTTTATATCAGGAGCTTTTCAGAGTGATGTAGAAATAATTGTAACTGGCCTGAAACTGTCAGTCACGTTTTGGTTGTCAAACAGACTCAGTTAATCCACTTTAATTCAAGACACTGGCAAAGGATAGGCTACTATGCAGAATCAGTTCAAACTTACGCATGTAGCCATTTGTTTAAATTCTAATGCTTTAAAAACGTATTTGTAGGACCTATCATATTTTCGTGGTATTGTTGTACAACACTGATGTGCTTTAGTTAATCTGAGAGACATAAAAGATGTCTGTCATCCAGAAAATTATTCAAAGAAGCGCGTTACATAGTAAACGGTGTTATATTGACATCGTGTGGAAACCTGCGGTAGCGCAGTTAAAAAAATCTAAATATGGTATAAGATAAACCTATGGCTATTAATGTAGTCATGCTTACGTTTTATTTACGTTTGTGTCATCAACACTGGGCACTTTTGTTTTAGAAAAATAAACTCTCCATAAACACAGTTTTCACTCTTCCACTAGTTTAATGTGGAAGCTAGCAATGTACAACAGTGTGTTATACACATGCTAATCTATCTATCTATCTATCTATCTATCTATCTATCTATATATATATATATATATATTTTTTTTTTCCTGAAACGTAATTTGCTCCACCATGTCATTATATCTGAAATTATTTTGTTTGATAGTGGACATGATGGTGGTGGATGACATTTTTAACATGTTTCAAATTCTTGCTAATGCTAAATTTATAGCTAGCATATACGCATCCTACATAGGCGTACACAAAATTTATAATGTTTACATATTTTTTGAATATTTTGTCAAAATACTTTTTTAAACCGCGCGTGATATAAATATTCTGCTTTCTCTTACCTTAATTGTAGTTTTCTTCATTAATTTCGTCATATACTTCACATTCATCTCAAAACACAAACATGTGTCATTGGTAACCACATAGATATATATATATATGTCTATGGGTAACCAAGTACATTTTGAAAAAACTTTATTAGTATCAAAATCTCGTGGTTATTATTATTATTTTTACAATAAAATTATATTATTAATTAACTTATATTATATTAAAAATTAAATTATTTTACAAAGCTGATTGTATTTTTAAGATTAAAAATTCTGGGACAAGTGAAATATAATACTTATAATAAGGCAGTGAATAAAAAAGGAAGTCGTGGTAAAAAAGTTCCAGGACAGTTTTAGTATACCTTTTTTTTTTTTTTTTTTTTTTTAATGTGATGCTTTTAACTAAACTTATAAGAACAAGAATAAAGAAGAAAAAAAAGGTTAATCCAGCGTTGCTTGGGAAACTTGATGGAGCGTCCTGGTACATACCCTAATTAATATTTATATCGTCAGCTTGCTTAGTGACCAATCAGAGATTGGTACTCTTTGAACGCCGGGATACGTAATTAATATTCATAAGCTAAGTGCAGGCGTCCTTCGTATGCTTTGCGTCATAACGTTTGAGTAACCCGGAAACACACGCGGATGTTATAGAGAAGATAGGCGAATATTGAAAGTATTTATGCTGTAAAATCTTCTGAAACCATGGCATAGAAAAGGTATTTTATCTCCCAAAATCAGCGGAGACTTTTCAAACTCATAAGGAGAATGTTAAGCGTAAGGTAGGTGTATTTAAAGCGCTTAACCCAACAGTTAAGGATGTTAAATGTTAGTCAACAAGTCAAGTTGAATTTCAAAAATAGCATTAGTGCTTTTAAAGCATAATTTAGTGTTATTGGCCTGTTTCCATGAATTAATAATGACTGTGTGGCTTATTTCAGAAGTCAAGCTGACTCCACTGGGCTTATCCAGCAGTTGATATGTTTTGAATGTTACATGATGAAGAATGTCACTTTTGGTAAGCCTTTTTTTTTTTTTTTTTGGTAGAAACAATTCTTCTTAACATTTAGTTGATATGTAGTTTCTATTACACTATTTTTCATAATGAATATTTATTCCCTTCTTGCAGATGAACCTTGAGTTTCACTGGACCAAGAGCTGTACAAGGATGCTGATTTAGGATTTGGGACTTCTTCAGTCACCTTTTGTCCATCATGTTTGTGACAGCATACCTTGCATTTATAGTCTTGGTGGGACTGTGCGTGACTTTAGAGATCACAGCCCGCCGTCTCACCTCGTCCCAGGCCACACAGACAGCCGTCGCCAATCCGGCATTCAGACGGTTCCAGAAGCTCTTTCTGAAGGCGTATCTCCTGGCCCTCTGGGCAGACTGGCTGCAGGGACCTTACCTTTATAAACTCTACCGACATTACAACTTCCTGGAGTCTCAGATCGCCATTCTGTACGTATGTGGCCTTGCTTCTTGCGTGCTATTTGCCCCAGTGGCCGGCTGGCTACCGCAGTTTCTGGGACGGAGACAGACGTGTCTCCTCTTCTGCCTGGCTTATTCTGTCTGCTGCATTACCAAGCTCTCACAAGACTATTTCATGCTCATGCTCGGACGTGTTTTAGGAGGCCTGTCCACCTCTTTGCTAACCACCGTGTTTGAGGCCTGGTATGTGCACGGTCACATTGACGTCCATGACTTTCCCAAAGAATGGATTCCTGTTACCTTTGGTAAAGTGGCAGATTGGAATCACGGACTGGCGGTCGGTGCCGGGCTGGTGGCGAACTTGTTCGCCGAATGGCTTGGGTTGGGACCGGTCGCTCCGTTTCTCTTGGCGATCCCCAGCCTTGCCGCCTGCGCCTGGTTTGTGCTGTCCGAATGGGGTCAGGAGGATAGACAAGAAGGTGCCAGTGGAGACAAAAATGGCCCTCTTCCCAACCCTCTAAATGCCCCCAAGATGCAAATGTCAACATGGGCCCGTTTTTGGCGAAGCTGTCTGGACGGGCTTCGCTGCTTGCTGTCGGACCGCCGTGTTATGCTTTTGGGAGGCGTTCAGGCACTTTTTGAAAGCGTGCTCTATATTTTTGTCTTTCTTTGGACTCCTGTACTGGACCCACATGGCCCACCATTAGGAATCGTGTTTTCCAGTCTAATGGCAGCCAGCATGGCTGGTTCCACGCTTTTCCGGCTAGCCACGTCGGCTCCGTATCGACTCCAACCTGGTCACCTGCTCTGCTTAGCAGTTCTGCTAGCTTTCTTCTCCTTCTTCATGCTGATGTTCTCCACTGTGCCTGGCCAGCCCCGGCCGAGGGAATCTCTGCTCGCCTTCCTTCTGCTCGAACTAGCCTGCGGGCTTTATTTCCCGGCAGTGAGTTTTCTCCAAGGCCGAGTGGTTCCCATGGAGCGCAGAGCCGCCGTGTTGGCGTGGTTTCGTTTGCCTCTTCACCTCCTGGCTTGTCTGGGGCTGTTGGCTCTTCACGGGGAGGTGTCTGGGTCCGGTGCGGGGGAGGCTGGCAGTGGCACCAGACACATGTTTGCAGGATGTGCGGGGATGATGCTGGCCGCTCTACTTGCTGTCATCAGCCTTTTCACAGTGGGCAGGAACGATGCTGACCTGAGACTAGAGGGGACCAAACTGGAGGGAGAAATCTGAGTTTTAGAAAGATGGACACTGGATTATGGACTATGGTTTTATATGCTTTGTTTCCTTTATTAAGATTGTCTTAGTTAAACAGTTGTATTTACGGGTTAAATCAGAAAGTACAAGGTTTCATTTTCCTCTGCTATGTTAATAGAACCAATAAACTCCTTAAAATCTGCAGATGATCTTCCTTTTTTTTTTTTTTTTTTTAAATCAGCCATCCAGCCAGAAAAGCAAGAACAGATGTTTGATTTTATGCTTAATAGGAATGTAATCTTTGATCTTTTTGTCGACTTGTTTTCTTTTAATTAGAACAGATTTTGGATTTCGTTTTAGAACCGATTAATCATGGGAATCATTGATCTGAACTTATACTTTTTGAGTAAAAAAACATTTTTTGTAGATAATTTTGGCACTGTTCACTCAAAAACAAAACAAAAAAAAACAGGTCCATAAGCTCAGATCAATGAGGTCTACAATCAATCGATCAAGGTCTACGATCAATAACATTACATAATGAAAGATATACAAGCAATATTTTGTAGCCAGGTCATTTTTTTTTTTTTTACCAATAATGTAACAATGAAAAAAACTTTTTTAAAAGGTACAAACATTTTCACATTTTTGGTTGGGAGTTGTTTTACGCTTTGTGAGTAGTCAGTAAGTTTCTGCCCAATGCGATAACATTAACTAGCATTTCTGAGAAAAATAATATCCTCTCTGGGTTAAAATGACCAGGACACAGCAAGAGGAAATGCTCAGGTTGCAATGTATTTCTTATTTTAAAAAACAGACTATTATCTATAGCTTGAGCTGCACACAGACCATACAAAGAAGTTAAGGTAAGCATTTTCATTTATTGAAATCGATGGCAACTGAACAAATTAAGGCTCATGAACAAACATCTTAGAAAGCACTGTAAATAAATGCATATTTTAAAAATATAAAAATAAAAATTACAAAATAAAAAAATCTATTGTGAAGTCTAATGACCACAGACATCAATATATTTCTCATGTATTAATTTATCTTCCAGTCAGTAGGGATCGCCACTTTTCTGAATTTACAACAAACATTCCAGATCAAGGACATTTCTGAGTTTTGAGGTGCTGAGAAATTAATCTCAGACATTGTACTGTACATTTGTTGTAGTTATAGTATTGAAAATGACTAACAGCAGTACATAAATTATTAATGCATCTTCACAGTTGTATATGGCTTGTGTGTGAGGTGGTATAGAACTCTCATATAATGGATATAATTTCTTGTGTTAATGGTCTCTCACAGTTTTTTCTAAGTCAAGCTGAGTTTAAATGTATAAGTGAACATTACTGGAAAACAAAGAAAGAAAAACCTATCATTGTCTTTGTTTAATTTAATGGGTTTTATAACCAGAGGCTTGCTTAAAATGGATATACTACTTTAAATGACCATTTGATTTTTATTATAAGTCATCAAGGTGTGTTTGCGTTCATATTAAATATCGCATTATCTTTTACGCTCAGAACTGGAACTTGGCATTCACATTTCTATAGCACCTCCATTTCAAGAACTTTACTCATCATGTGACTCAGTATACTTTTGACGACTTTGCTAGTGATAAAACAAAAAGAAAAAAATACAATTAAATAGGAAAGAAAATGCTTGAATTGGCAGTCTTATGAGGAACACTCGGTTCTCTTCAGAGTTTTCGGTTTTTGCATTCTAGGTAAAGTGTAATATTCTGAAAATTTAGGCCTTTAAAATGTTTGCTAGCACTGATTCCTCTCACCAAATGCAGAAGCAAACAGTTTCAGACCAGAAAACTGTCATGCTAACAGCGATGTGTTGCATTCTGCTGATGAATAGTGTTTCAGCTGTGATCTGCACTAAAAAGTGAATGACTAAACGGTGATAATTTTGCAGGATAGTCTGATGATTTTGAATTTCTTAAAATTAGATATGCAAAGTGTTTGGAAACCCATACAAAATATAAATGCTTAAGAGCTCAGGGTAGATTAATAAACATTATTTTGGGCTTTATGTTTATAATATACTTGGCCGTTGTGCTGTACCATATAACCAAATCAACCTACAGGTGTCCTAAATGGCAGAATGTGTAGTGTTTATTCTGGACAGAACAACACAACATGATTAAGCTGTATGCAAGCCTAATGTGAATAAAATAAACCAGTAAATCATAAAAAAAAAAAGTCGTGAAGGCATTCATTACCAGAGAATGTGCTGTTAAGAAGAATTCCTAGTCTTGGAATGTTCTCATTATATATTTATTTAATTATTCACCCAAGTAAGTAATAGTGTTAATCTCTGTATATTGTCTTGTTTTTCCTGCTCTCGTAAAACAGTGTTACCGAAGAGTTCGAACGTCACACAGATACACAGACACAAAACACTACAAGAGCACATTCACTACATGTATTTCTTTTTTAAAAACCAATAGGCAAAATAGCCCATCCCCCCGAGAGAGCCCATTAAGAAGGACGCGCCAAAGAAGGACGGCGGCTTCTTTTTTACCATTCGGAATGCATTGGGTAGAACTGCAGAGAGTAGGGTCGTGTGGATGTCCCCCAACACCTTGCGGAAAGCGTAGCGCTTCTGCACCCGCTCAAAAAACGACTGCAGGTTCGGCCGGCTCCCGTCCTCCCAGTACTTCCTTGAGAGTCCCAAGAACTTGAGCCTGTGCAATGTGGCTCCAAGATAAATATCAGCTAATGTAAAAGTAGGTCCACAAAGCCATAATTCACACTTTTGACCTGCGTAGAAAGGAAAGACGACTTGTAAGATCAAAAACAACAGTTCCCAAAGCAGGGTTACTACAGTTAACTAAAACCATAAAAAAAACACTTTCGTTACATGAAATAAAACCAAGTTTAACTGAAAATAAAATATGAAAAAAAAAAGTTAATTTCAGCTAATTGTCAAAGCAACATTTCTCAGTTTAGCAATGTACTAAAATAGCTAAAATCGAATTAAAAATTAATAAAATCAGTAGACAAATAAAAAAGAAATAAAAACTAAAATGACACAAATATAAGAAAATTGCTTAAACTTTACCTAAAATTCAATTAAAAACAGAAAATATAAAAATAAACTCTGAATCAAAATATTGATCAAAATTATAACAGTATCTCAAAAAATGCTAAAATAACACTGTCTCAAAGCTAATATTTATAATGTAAAAAAACATACATACAGATTAACAAATGTGAATTCTTATGATTAACAGGAATTACGTGACAAAATGCACCTATAAAAATAATTGAATATTTAATCAAAGATCATGTTTCAAAAAGAAAAGGTGTATATAAAAGTTAAATGCACATTTTTTAGGTAATTTTTTTAATAATAAAATGCAATAAAATACAACAATCTTATTTTATTTTAATAAAACAATATAAAATAAGATTATTAAATGAGATTATTATATTTTTATTTTATTTATCAATTATTTATATTATTTTATTTTTTGTAAAATATAATTACATGTTATTAAATAAGCTTATTTTTTATTATGGTTATATATTTTTTGTTAATAAAATTAAATAAGAAAAGTTTATTTCATTAGGGTTATTTTATTTGAATTGTTAAATGTTAAGTGAACAGAAAACATACCTTGATATTCCAGTTTTCTTTTTTCCAGCTCTGCCTCTACTTGGTCTAGCACCATTGCCAACTCACCAAGAATTTTTTTCAGGTAGTTCACATTGTCATGGTCCAAGATCTTTGCCTACAAAATATAGTTTTACGTATTCAAGACAAGGACAATCTATTTTTTCATTTTCAAGCTAAGATATGACTGCAGTTTAATTTCAGATTTCAGCTATAGGACAAAATATACACTATAGTACCCATCCAAAATGTGCTACACATCATGTATGCAGTGAAACCGCTGACTTACCATGAGCTTTTTCTGCTTGGAGAGGTATGGTTCTGTCAGCTGGGGTTCCTCGTGGTCCAACTTCATCAGTTCAGATGCCGCATTGGCCAAATGTCCTGAGAGAAATCAGTAGTTCAGTAAAAGAGCGTTCATAGACCCCCAAAACTGAGAAGATTTTGTTTTTCCTTCACGATGAGTTATTCATAGTTAACATTGTCGGGCAGCACGTTGTGAACTGGCACTATTTTCTGCAAATTTTTTATGTTCCTGACAACCAATTAAGGAATTTAATAAGACTTCATGCATAATACCACCGCAGTGAATGTGATAAACAACACCTATCATAGGAACTCCCTCCAAGTTATGAACTATAAAAGAGATTTATTCGCAATTATTCCGGGTTTTCGTGACATAATTTATTTTGCTGCAACACACTGGCTGGATCAACTCTTTGGCTTCGTTTGCACTGTACTATAGATCCAATATCGATGAACTCTGTATAAGTAGGCCAGCATTAGAGCATTTTAGTGAGAGGATGCCATGCCAGTTTACAGTCAACATTTGAGACAACAATTTGCTTCAAAACGTGAAATCTGAGAAATAAAAACGATTCCCAGACTAAGCAGGTTTTGCAAGTCAGATGCTTTGCTTTCTATGCATTTCACAAAGAAAAAATATTCTTTAATGGTGCACTGAATTGTAGCATCACTTACTACGTATTTCAGCAGTGGCGTACTTTGGGATCATGGAGTCGATTGTGAGTTCTGGGTGCAGGATGCATCCATGTGTGTAAGCATCCATGGGCAGCCCATCCAGCAGCTCTCGGTACTGCTGTACCCTTGCATACATGGGAGTTCCTTCATCTGGAATCAGCTGGGCTACTGTGTCTGAAAGAAAAAAAAGAAGAACACACTCAAAAAGATTTTTAATATATATAAATATAACCATGACTCTTCTGATCTGGTCATATAATTAACCTGCTTGCTTGCAAGCAACATTTCAAATTTCCAAGGCCTCTAAATTATCAATATGATCAAAATTTTGAAAAACATGTTGCACACTAGCTACTACATGCCTGATTGATAGTTCATACTTTTTAACAAGCAAAAGGCCTTTATCATAATTCTTCAAGTCATGGTACACTTGTCTTTTTAGTTTTTACTCTGAAATCTTTTCTCATTTTTATAGAATTAACCTAAAGAAAAACTTTTAAGATGAACACTTTCTGAAAAATCATGTTAAAATATGAATATCAAATATGATGCATCACGCTTTTGATTAAATTTTATTTATATATATCTCTCTCTCTATCATCACTGTATTGCACTGCTTGATATGTTTTTCCATCACAATTAAAACTACAGAGCTCTGATCACAAAACTAAGCATTTTAGCATAAGACATATTACTATTGGGATATAGACTGACAAATAATATTTATATGCATTTTATGTTTGTTATAAAAGTCTCACTGATTTACATTACAAGCTTTCAGAATTTCATCTTAATTGTTGGCCATATAAATATCAGCAACTACATATTTCAGTTCTTTCCTCTGAAAATATGAGCTTCATATTCTCCTATATCATACTATGTGAGCCACAGAAGCCTGATGTATTAAATGTGATACGCAAAAAAACATATACGGTTTTTAAAGATTTTTAAAAAATATTTTGTCTAAAAGTTCTATAAACTATTCTATTTCAAAAATAAGATTTTATGACTATTATTTAATGTCTGGCTTTAAGATGAATAGAAATGCTAGCAACAGCTTTTTCAGATATTATGGATGTCTTTGTCTCTTTGGTGACCAATGTATAGACTGGAGTCAGATTTAGTCAAACGTTTGGTGTCAACAACAGTGACAAAATGAGAAAAAGCTGTCAGATCTGGTAAAAAATAAGCCTATAGTGTTACTACACTGGGGCAGATAGAGGATGGTACAAAGGGCTATCCCATTTTACACTGCTCTGCACCTCCAGCATGCTGACCTGCAGCTCTCCAAGATCAATTCAGCCGATAAATTCAAGATCAAACATCTCTGTTACCCTGGCACACAAACAGCTGAAGTATGCCACAACACCAAGGCACAAACATCATGAACATCTCCCTTGTCCACTATACCAGGCCTCACAATTTGATATTTAGGACATAAACTCATTAACATCATCCACAATGCAAATGAAAATCGTACAGAAGCCCAATTTTTACATGTTTATGCATTGTAATGCATTGTAAATACATGTAATGCATTTTATGCATTCAGAGCTATATGAATGAATTAGGCTTTATTTTAGTGTTTGCAATGCAATGCTATGCAATTATAAGTTTCAAAAACAAAATTGAAAAAACTTACATGAAGGAATAGTCAGTGCTCAAAATGCACACTGAGTTTCATATCAAACTGATGCATCAGGTATATTAATATATTACTGATACATTTGTGTTTGGACACTCTAAAATGTAAAATATGGTTCAGAAGTGTCTGCTTCGATCTCTTTCATTGAGCTTGAGTGATCACGCTCAGCTCTTATCACTTAAATGAGTGAGTGATCTTGGATCAGAGACAAGCTTCGGTGAAAACACCCCCACACTCAAACTGTGAAGACATTCAAAATGACACCCAGCCATGCAGCCTGTGAGAGAAAATATAGTGCACTATACACTGATTGTGATTTAGCATTTGTATTGCTTACACAGGGCAAATGCAGTTATCTTTAATACTCTATGGCATGATATGGCCAGTGTTGTTTTAGTATCATTGAGATATTATTATAGTTTTATAATAAAATTTTGAATAGTTTTTATTATTTCTGTTTTCATTTTGGTTAGTTTTAGTAATTTTATTATGCATTTTTGTCATTTTTAGTAGCTTTTGTTTTTATATATGTATTTCTTTATAGTTTTTATTACTTTTTATTTCAGTTTTATTTTAATACATCAAGTTAAACTACAGTAGTCAACATCTGAAGTGGATCAAAAAAGTTCATCAAAGTTGTCCTAAGACAAGAACACATTTTGGTTTTAGGCTTTAGGACAACATTGATGACAGTTTTGATCCACTTTAAATGTTGACTGATTTTGTAAAATGAAAACTGTTGGTTTGTCAACTAGCTGAAATAGTTTCAGTTTCCAATAATAACCTTCGAAATGTCACCATATAATTGCACTGTTGACATGAAACCTAAAAAAAAAGAAAGATGATAAATATGTTCTTTATCTAACATAGTTTTACAGTAAATTGAGAAAATGTGCTGTAATGTTTTTCCTCATTGGGATTTTTTTATTATAATACTGCAATTATTTAAATAAGTCAAATAGTTTATAGTAATACATACATAAGCATATACAGTGATGCTCCTGAAGGAAACACGATGCATTAAGAGCCGGGGGGTGAAAAGTTTTTGAATTTGAAGATCAAGGTAAATTGTGCTTAATTTGTCTTCCGGAAAACATGCAAGTGTCTTCTGTTGCTTCCGAAGGGCAGTACTAAATGAAAAAAAATTATATTTCTACAAAATAAGAAAAATTTGGACATCTTCATCCTGTTCAAAAGTTTTCACCCCCCGGCTCTTAATGCATCGTGTTTCCTTCTGGAGCATCAGTGAATGTTTGAACCTTTTTTAATAGTTGTGTTTGAGTCCCTCAGTAGTCCTCAGTGTGAAAAGATGGATCTCAAAGTCATACAGTCACTGCTGGAAAGGGTTCAAATATGCAAAAGATGCTGGAAAACTGAAGATTCCGCAGGACATGGAGGATTTTTCTGAAGAACAGTGCTCAGTTTAACTGTTCAGAACAAACAAGGGACTCATGAACAACCATCACAAAACAAAAAACAGTCGTGGATCATCCAGGTAACCACACACACAGTATTAAGAACCAAGGGTTCCAAAACTTTTGAATGGGGTTATTTGAATAATTTCAGCTTTTTTTTTTTTGACTAAATGTAAACATCTTTTTTGTAAAATATCTTACTCAGGACAGTACTAAATAAAAATAACATGAATTTTGTATGATCTCTCTTAATTTGTTAAAATTACTCACATTTTCACAGATTCTGCAAGGGGTTCACAAATTTCAAGCAGCACTGTATAATTATGATGTATGTTTTTTTTTTTAAATGAACACAGTAATACTGTACAGAAAGGCCAAGAAGAAAAGTGCATAACTGACTAAATTCTGCTTTTAACAGAGTTAAATGATTGCTCAATTTGGGATTGTAGAATTTCCAAAAGTATATTTCACACGTTTTCACATAAGTTTAATTAGAGAAGAAATGGATATGTTTTTAAATTAGTTTTTTGTCATATTCTTGGCACAGATTTGCCATTTAGCACTACTTATTTATTTACAAAAAATATTTGTACTTATTGGAACTATTTTGGGAAAAAATAAATAGAAAAATTAATAGATGAATATATATATATATATATATATATATATATATATTATAATTATAATTATAATTTTTAAAAATTATAATGCATACCAGCTGATTCAGTAACAAGCAAGGCATCTTTCTGTAGTCATACCTCCAATAAAGTTGGTCTCTATATAATCAATGATTTGGTTGTAGTCACTGACGATCGTGTCTCCGTGGATGAAAACCGGCACTTCCTCCCCTAGGTTGAGCCTCATGAACCAAGGCTCTTTGTGCTCAGTGAGAGGTAGACTGACATCCCGTTCTTCACACAGCAACCCTTTCTCATTGATCACCAGACGCACCTGCCACAAAACACACACACAACATCATCATGACATACTACCTCAAGACTCTGAGAGCTTTAGGATTTTGGACAAGGGTTATTATAGTTAACTAAAACTAAAACCATAAAAAAATGTCTTATAATAAACATTTTTGTTACTTGAAATAAAATCAATTTTAACTGAAATAACATAACATATAAAAAACTTGATTTCAGCTTTTTTTCTCATTTTAATTTAACTTAACTTGATGTACTAAATCAACCCGATCTCATGAAAGTGCGTATAAATAGTACGCCAAATAAAATGAAAACTCGTGGTATTGATACGCAAAAATTGACTTTTTGCGATGGGTAGGATTAGGGTTGTGGGGTAGATGCGTATCATATGTACGCAAAAAGTGCGCTTTATATGCACGCCAAACACGTTCGTATCATATATATGCCAAAGTCCATTTTTGCGTATAAATACCACGAGTTTTCGTTTTTATTTGGTGTACCATTTATACGCATTTTCATGAGACCGGGCTCACTAAATTAACTAAAATTGAAATCAAAAATAATAATAACTATATGTGACCCTGCACCACAAAACCAGTCTTAAGTCGCTGGGGTATATTTGTGGCAATAGCCAAAAATACACTGAATGGGTCAAAATTATCCATTTTTCTTTTATGCCAAAAATCATTAGGATATTAAGTAAAGATCATGTTCCGTGAAGATATTTAGTGAATTTCCTACTGTAAATATATCAAAACTTCATTTTTGATCAGTAATATGCATAGCTAAGAACTTCACTTGGACAACTTTAAAGGTGATTTTCTCAGTATTTAGATTTTTTTGCTCCCTCAGATTCCAGATTTTCAAATAGTTGTATCTCGGCCAAATATTGTTCTCCTAACAAACCATACAACAATGGAAAGCTTATTTATGCAGCTTTCATATGATGTAGAAATCTCAATTTCAAAAAATTGACACTTATGACTGGTTTTGTGGTCCAGGGTCACATATACAGTAGTCAACATTTGAAATGGATCAAAAAAGTTCATCAAAATTGTCCTAAGACAAGAACGCATTTGGGTTATAGGTTTTAGGACAACTTTGATGAAAGGTTGTGATCCACTTCAAGTGCTGACTAGTGTAGACATATACATAAAAAACTACTAAAATGACAAAAACAAACAGCAAAATTACTAAAACCTAATTAAAACTCAAATCTTCTGAATGAATGATACTAAAATAATTATTTTGGACTATCACTATTATCACTATTTTGGACTTTAAGAGAAAATGTCATTAAAATAAAATATAAAATAGGTACTAGGGAATTCTTAATTTAGCAGTTCAGCTTTCAGTTTTCAATAATATTTATATAGTATTCAACTAGAAAAATGCAGAAAAAAATCTGAAATCTAGTGGTCTGACACATCCCTGATGATGAACCCCCCTTTTTTATATTTACGTATGTCACAAACCAGTAAATAGATGTTCTGCTCTGTTTTTGTCAACACTGTATCTATTTATTAACTATTAAAAAATTCATTTCAGTGTTAGTGTGAGTTTTGAGGCATTGTAGTTTTAATTAAATGTCTGGCTGGCTAGCTGTTAGAAATTTGATTAAATAAACCATTTTATTGCTTGTAGGTCCAATTTACTTCTTATTCATTCTATGGCTCTAAGCAGTAATAACCAATGGGTCATTCATTTTTTTTCTCAATATCTCAATATTTTTTCTCTTAAAATGCCTGTTTGTATACTTACTATCTAAGGTCTACTGCAGTAACTATAGCAACTATACATATACGTAGTAACTATAAATACAACATAAAAACAAAGGAGATTTTGTGTGCTGAGCTCTGACACTTTGGCATTTAGCTAAACAACACAATGTGTTTCGAATAGTCACTTAAAAAGAATATCTGTTTGCTTTAAGTCTTGATGGACAAGAGGAATGCAGCTAGTTTTCTTTCAGTTTTGGTTACAAGAAGCATTAAAGATACAATCCTGCCTGATACTACAAATCCAGATGGATCGATCAAGATAAAATGAGGCTCTGACTGATGAGTGACAAGACCATCAGCCAGCAGCTTTAGCAAAGCCTAATGAATGTCAGGCTGTGTTCAGCTTTGACTGTGCTGAGGTGTTGAAAAGCCAATAGACACATTTGATGAGGCACTTTACGACAACGGTGTGATGTCTGGATTCAGCCGGACACATAATAATCAACAGAAAAAGACTCAGCCAGCATTACAGCGTAACTTTTTACAGCTTCATCAAGATGATGCATTGATTAAATACAATTCATGACCAAAACAAAGGCACAAGGCAATGATACTGAAAGGTCAGCAGCACCAATCTATTTTCTGAGATGACATGATTGTTTTGATGCTCGTTGCTAGTAAATGTTCTCCAACTAATATTTCTATAAAAATCAGTCAAAAACTAATTTCTCAGGAGCCTTCGAGAGCAAACACACTCAATGGTGTCAAGCTTTGCAATGTTTAACTGTATTTCTCAGTCTGCTTGTAAGTAAATATGAGATGAATTTTGGCAGGTCATTGATTTTTTGCTCAGCTTTCCATGCAAGTCTGTAACTACTGTAATCAGCAAAATGAATCACTTTGCGATCTGATCCTCACCAATGTTTTGGTCAATTTAATATTGTTGTGAGGAGTCAGGTTTAGCTTAGGTAACACGTGACATTCATTCAAATCATGCAAACACCAGCAGCAGACTGATCGTGGAGAGAAGCGTCTCTCGCACAACAAACATGAGGCTGAGGCCAAATAATGAGGCCTTTTCCATTGTGATTCAGTGAATTTTATAAGACGTTTCATATTACAATAAACATTTTATCAGACAAAGAATGTCTAATTTGTAATAAAGTGCATTATGCCATCACACACTACATTTAACATTTTTACTATACGTTGGAATATTGCAACACCTTTAAAAAAAAAAGGTTGACAGTCATATTTAACCATTTAGCCATTACTAGCCTTGTGCTCAAGGTCATGACACTACAAGGTGTTTCCTAGAAAGACAGTTTAACGTATAATATAAGAATGCAAGACAGTTTAGACAAAACAGAAAGACATATATATATATATATATATATATATATATATATATATTTACACACACACAGCCTATATACAGTATATATATATACTTACACACACACCCATATATATATAATAGTGTGTTTGTATTTATTTGTCATAAATATTATATTAAACTGCACACACTTTTAGAATTTGTGTATATATATTAAATAATCTGTAATAAAGAAAATTGTATTCAATTAGAAAAATGTAAAACAAAAGAATCGTCACCAGCGGTTTTCGTCAACGCTATATCTATTTAATAAACATTAAAATCAATTTCTGTGTTAATGTAAGTTTTGAATGCATTCAAATATATTCATAAGTATATATGCATATAAGTATGCACATTTTAATATATATGCCTCTCTCTCTCTCTCTCTCTCTATATATAGGCTATATATATATCATAGTGTGTGTTTGTGTAAATGTGTGAAATGTTTGTCATACATATTATATTAAAATGCACACACACATACATAAAATAAAGAAAACTGTATTTAATTAGAGAAAATGCAAAATAAAAAGAATCATCACTAGTGTTTTTGTCAACACTGTATCTCTTTAATAATCATTAAAATCAATTTCAGTGTATATATAATTTTGAAACGTATAATATATAACATTATTATTATAATGCATATATGTTTTTAATCAAATTATGCATATTTGCCAATACAGCAGCAGGGAGAAGTTGGAAAAAGTATTAAACAAAATAAGTGTACTATTTTTAAAAACGCTTATAATAAAACATAGCAAAAGTTGGGAGTCAGTTTTAATTGTTAAAGTCATTGTTTACACATTCATGAGAGACACGAAAGGCATCTTTTCATAGAATGCCACTGGCTGAAATGTGCACGAAGCAACTGACAGCAGAATACGTTTTTCACAAAGCTACCTCATTTTAATGAATAATTTAGAGTGCCATCATCCTCCAGAGCAAAGCAACACACAACTCTGCAACGACAGCCTTAAACCCGTTATAAACAGTTACATCTGTTCTTTATTTGCTCCCAAATCCATCTGAGAGGCACTATGCATGTAACTGATCGATGATGTTGGGCTGCAGTGGACTTGAAGCTATAGTCAAATCAAAATGTTCCATCTTCTGCTGAGGTTTCGTAATCTCTTCATAAAAAGACGCAACAGAACAGACAGGTAGGCCAATAAAACACGCATCCACCCAGAGAAAGCGCAATATTATCTGACTGACATTATTTGTCCCACTGCATAGTATAGATTCACCCACCATTTTCATGCTGTGTTTTTCTTACCTTTTGAGAGCTGAAGGACTGAGTCCAGTGGTACAGAACGAGCCTGTCTTTGGAGTATGGCTTGTGTTCTATCGTGGGCTCGTGACTCTCCTCTCCGTCTGTGATTTTGCCATCTTCGTCCATGGCTGATATGGGCCACCAGCTACAGTTGGTGGGAGTAACATTGTTGGAAGACGCCATGACAGAGGATTTTGTGCGTGTGAGAGAGGAGCAGAGAGAGAGAGAGAGGGAGAGAGGGAGGGATAGAGAGGGATGGCTGGAGGGAGGGACGAAGAGCGGGGGGATTTCAGCACCACGAACAGGGGCATCATCGACACTTTCGAGCCACCGCTTTACTCTCTGTTACTCCACGATACATCTATAGGGTTCGTGCAAAATACTGATTCCAGAGAAGATGAAAAGGAGAACTGTTTAAAAAAATGCATAATTGTCATATTTGTTCTCATTTTGGTTTTATACATTTTTGAAGAGAAAAATAGGTTTAGCATTTTCTACAAATAGTGTTGATTTATTGGCTCCAAAATGTCTAAACATAAAGTAAAAACTAGTAAAACATTTTCCTTACCCTTTGAAAGCACGATAATTATTTTCAAAAATAAATAAATAAATAAAAGTTCACGACACCGTCATGAGGGTCCTCTTTTTGATATCTTTTTTTTTTTTGGTCACATGACAACACACCGATTTGGCTAACAAAATATCAACACTTAAATAAATAAATAAATATCTCTGGACGGTTATCTACACACATTTTTATATTATACAAATAATATTAAAAAAACCGAAACATGCCCTTCACAGAAGAGGTGTATTCAAGTAATTGTCTGTACGAATAGCTTTTTAGTGTATTTTTAAACACACTCAAAAGTTTATTACAATATAATTTATTACAATATAATCTCTGGACGCTTACACCATTTAGACATTTAAATATTATATATATATAATTATATATATAATTAGTGCTGTCAAATGATTAATCGCATCCAAAATAAAAGTTTTTGTTTACATAATACATGTGTGTGTACTGTGTATATTTATTGTGTATATATAAATACACACACATACAGTATATATTTAGATTTTTTTTTCATGTATTTACATGTATATATTTATATTAATATAATTTATATTGTATATAAATCTATTTAATATATATAAACATAACCTATATTTCTTAAATATATACATGCATGTGTGTGTATTTATATATACATCATAAATATACACAGCACACAGCATTATGTAAACAAAAACTTTTATTTTGGATCCGATTAATCATTTGACAGCACTATATATATATAATTTATAAAAGTGTATTTATTTTTATTTATAGAAAATTTAATTTAATAATATAATAATAATATTTCTATAATTATGGATGGTTACACCATCTAGGCATTTAAATATTAGAAAGAAAATTAAAACATGTTCATCACAGAAGAGGTGTATTCAAGTAATTGTCTGTATGAGGGGCTTTATAATGTACTTTACGAAACATTAATAATAAGACACAATAAATGCAATAAAGATTCAAAATAAACCGACTATGAAACACTTGTCTCAAACGATGTGGTTTGCTCTGTTTAATAATAATGGTTTAGTAATATCACAGTAGCTGGTCACCACTTAGGATCCAGCAGATGGCGCTGTTTCTTTCCACGCACATTTCTCTGCTGTGAGATCAAGCGGAGCTAATGCAGCTTTCTCCGTCAGCATTATCAGCATGGATAAAGATCCAGTGAGTGCAAGCTGGCTTCTGTTCAACAATCACTCAACTGAAACCAAGACTGCAGGATCATTTTACCAGAGAGCAAATAGATTCTTTGGGAAACTGTTAATTTTACTTCAGCTTGAAATAATTTGAGTGTCTAGACTTTTGCCTATTTATTTATAGAGTGAGAGTCAACAAAGCTTTAATTGGCATGTAGGCTAAAATTTTTCATAAGCAGCTACTAAAAAGTGATAGGGAAAAAAATTAACAAGGTTAAAGACATAAAATGGAGAATAAATAAATTGAGATGTAACAATATTCATACATTTTAATTGCGTTATTAGACCTATGTCACTCTCCTAAACTTACTTGAACTCCTCAAAACCCAAAATGTCAAAACCAGTCTATCTAATCTGTTTACTTGGGCCACTGACTGTTTACTGTTTATTGTGGTACATTTACATTTTCTCTCTTTCCATTTCTTTATTAGCCTACTCTCGAAACATTTGTAAACAGCGCGCCTTGGAAAAATAATACAGGGATAACAGCCTACATAATTTCAGGGATGCAACTGCATCAACAATTTGTAGTAGTTTGAAAATAGACACTTAAAATAACAGACACGGACTCCGTCGACCCCTGATATGGACATTGAGCCCAAACCCTATTCTGCAAGTGATCTGGCAGCGCTTTTAAAAGTGCCTGGGTGCTGAGGGGCGATTGGCCTGTATTTTTGGAACAGTGTTGGGATCTGGTAGCCTTGTTGGGACT
>JAFVLL020008334.1:0-23910 GCA_021397915.2 Tor tambroides
AGTTGAACTTGTGCTATAATTAACACTCTCGTGCGTTTCCAGCAGGCTTCTTCGTCTGAACTAGACGCAATTGATTCAACATGTATACCACAGCGGTAACCGCCCTCTAGTGGCAAATCATAGAATTGCACCAAGAGATTCTTAGTGACATACAACTAAAGGGAGTGGAGAACGAATTTAGGATATGATTGAACCAATTAAATGTGCAATTTAAGGGGGGTTACATTCATATTTGTAAATCAATATTTTTTTTTTTTTTACCAACAATTCAAATGTATTTTTATGCATTTTATTCCAAGCGACACTGAACTTGACTTTTATTTTGGTCTTGAGATTTGACGTCATAAGGCTGCGCCGCGCTCCTGCATCTGTTGTGATTCGTCTGTGGAAAGGTAAGCGTTTGAATTGTTTAGTTAATACAAACCGATCAGGCAATTTTACAGTTTTTCAAGCTGTGTAAAATAGCGTGATTATTACTGAATTATGACACTGTAATAAGTTTTAACTAGTAATAATAATAGACGTTTTTATAAGTAAAGCGCACACTAATAACAGAAAATGAGCGTCTCATTTCGCTCCCTATCGTCCATCAGTTTATCGTGAACACGAATTCGCTACTAGCAAGTAGAGATGGAGAAACGGAGCTTCTCAAAACTTCGAGTCAGTTGAATCAATTCCTTCTCAAAATGATTCACTGTTTAGAATCACCGCGCGCTGACGACACCTGCTGCTCAAAGCAGTTCAGACGCAACGAGGACAACACAAACGTGTAATGATAGCTTTTACAAACCAACTGCAAATGCTTTAATGTGTATGTGTTTTAACCATGGTTTTATCGTGACAAATTATCCAAACACACAGAAAACTCCCGATGAAGCAACTGAGATCCATCTGACACTGTTATAAAGATGGCGTTTATTAAAGAGGAGACTGAAGACCTGAAGATTGAAGAAGTATTCAGCGTGAAACAAGAAGATACTGAGGAACAAACAGGTTTGTTGTCATTCTCAAAGCTGAACACAGTCGGTTGAAAACGTCTAGCTCTTCAGAAGTGAATGATATTTTTGAAGTTTTGATTTTGAATGTCATATGAATATCCTGACTGAAGTGGTTTTATTTTGTTAAATGGAATGGGTCGCCTCGTATGTTGAGGTCACAAATACTAATACTGCCTCCAAGAGCAGCTGCACTGCAAAAAAATGGCTTATCTTACTTAGTAGTATTATTATTACTCTTGTTTTAAGAACATTTTACTTACCCCACTGGCAGATAATTTTACTTGTTTTAAGCAAAATGCACTTAATTTAGTTTTTTCCCCCTGGAAACAAGACTAAATATCTTAAGTCATTTTGCTTATCTAGTAAAACTATCTTGTTTTAAAATTTTTTAGATATTTTGACTAGAAACAAGACAAAAATACTACGTAAGATAAGCCATTTTTTGCAGTGTGAGAAGATCCTACTAACATGTTGAGCATTCATTATTATGAGATGTCTTATGTTAAACTTTGTCTTATGTTAAAATAGTGAAAATAGTATGATAGTTGTCTAAAGTTATTTTATGTAACGTTAATGTTTTAACATCCTCACTAAGAAAAATGCAGTGGAGAGGAATTCTTTGTATTTTTTTTATTGTCTTTGGGTGATAAAAAGATGTAGGCTAGAAAGATATGCATACAGGTTTGGAACAACAAAAGTGGTTAAATTCTGACAGGATTTCTTTAAAAGCTACACTTTTAACTTGAAATATTTGAAGGCATTTAAAAGTTTATCATAAACTCATTAAAACTCACTTTTAACAAAGGGAGGTGTGGTAGGCACTTTACACGTCTCTATTCTATCCAAATGTCTCAGAGCTTGTAAGAGTAAAAGGTTATTTATTTATTTATTATTGCCATTATGACACACCCTTTGGACAGAATTAGCGCTTGTCACAGTGAAGTGGCGTATGTCTGTAGTTATCATAGCACATGTCTGGCTGTGGTCGTGGGGATCTTGGAGTGTAGTATTTCTTCTGAAACCTCTATGGCAGACAGGACGATGTTGATCTGCCAATTATGGATGCTGGCTTGTTGACCTGTTTCAAACTGTGGGCAACTGCGAGGTGGAGATTTTTCTGGGACATTGATTTTTTGCTCAGCAAACCGCAGTCCCTCTTGTAGACCAGCCAAGAATTTTGAAATGAACAAGTCAAGGATGTATGTGAATAGGGAAAGTACAATTGCCTTGAGTTGTCTGAGATCGTGTATGTGTGTACAGAAAGATCAATGACACCCATAAGCTAATTGAAGTGAGGAATGAGTGGTGTGCATGGGATGGCAATCTTTGCATAGGCCTCTTTGCACCATCGTTTCACATTTGGCTTCTCCCAAGGTTTTTTTTTTTTTTTCCCCCTCCATTTCTGTCACAGATGGCGATTTGGTTCCTTGCCACTTGGCAAGCCTCGCCTTTGGCTTGCTTAGTTGGGGACACTTAATTTCTGGCAGTATTCTTTTTTTTTTTTCTTTTTTTTTTAAGATTATTTTTGTCCTCCTACATTATCAACATACTATTTTCCTGCTTAACACTGTAAAGCTGCTTTGACACAATCTGTATTGTATAAAGCCCTAAAGGTGACTTGATTTGAAAGAGTCGTGAACCCACAGGCATTGCTCACAGGGTTGACACATTCATTGTCAAACCTTTATAAAGCAAATTTAGCAGACCTGTTATCGAAAGCTCCACATTTTTTCTTCATTATATCATTTATCCTCTGTGGTGTAGAATATGATATTGAGGGAAAAAAAATTGTGATGTTTTTCCTGCTTAAAATTGGACACTATAACAATATCAATAAACATTTTCATTTATTTTATTTAGGCCTATTTCTTAAGTTTGTTGCTTCAAGGTAACTTGGACATATTGAAACGTTGACGTTTCATGCAAAAAAAAAAGTTGAAACTGACACAAACACTTAAAGGAATCATGGTGTTCATGTGTTTCTTTTAATGACAACAGTCAATATAACAATTATTTGAACTGTACATTAACGGTACAGGACATTTCTTTTTATGACAATTATTCACAAATTTCCAGAGCCTCTTCATATGGGAAGTCAGAAACATCTGGCTGAGAGAGAGACAGATAGAGAGAAAGAGTTATAATATCAGATTCATAAAAGCATATTGCATGCAGTTCAGGGTAGGATGAAATAGGTGTAATACAATAGTTTGTATGCATAGATGTGTGTGTGTGTGTGTGTGTGTGAGATAGCGTGAATATACATGCATCCACACATGCACATGTCCAAGGTCTTTATGTTTGCAAGCACAACATGCTCCTGAACACCAGTTGTTTCTCTTACTCTCATTCTTCCCCCATTCACTTTCAATGGCCGGCCATTTTTGACAAGTGTGACTTTGTGCAATTTTGTACAAAATAAAAGCATTTAAAAGCAAACTTCCTGATTAAACATTAAAGCACACTAGTGTGAGAAACAGTGCAAATTTATTTCATATTGTGAAAATTATTCATAAAAAATGCTTTTTTCACTCAAAAAATGAGATGGCTACTTTCAGATAAATGAGGCTTACAATTAATCAGATGCACATAGAAACACAAAACCAGTCCTAAATGAAAGAAAACAAGTTGACAAAAAGATTGAATCCAATATTTGGTGATAATATAGCATAATGACAGATTTATAAGCAGTTGTTTGGAGTCCGGTCATTTTTAACTGGGAACACCACAGGTGTGACTAGGTGAAATAAAACCCACAAAAAATTATCAAAATTCTAAAAAAATTAATGAGAAGTACTTATACCCTATGTGATCAAAGTCAGTAAGTTTGAGTCCAATGCAATAATGTTAACTAGTATTTTCGGGAAAAAGAAAATCTTTTTCGGGTCAATTTGACCCGAACACAACCAGAGGGTTAAAATAAATCCCAGCTACAGAAATTCGAATGGTTGGGGGGTGGGGAGGGGCGAGGTCATGATTAGAACGCTTGGTTGAGTGCATCAGAAAAGACGACGAAGAAGTGCTGCTGTAGAGTCAAGTTTTTGCAAGTTATTACACATGCACATGAATAATTATGTAAATACATATGTTACATTAAAATGTTTTTATAAATTACTGACAGTACAATACTGGACAATGTAATCTGCAGAATTTACACTTCAATTATGAGACTACAGTGTTTCCCATACATTGATTTATTTGTTTCGCCCGCCACAATATTAAAACTGACCACCACAAATAGATTTTCCAAAAGGCTTTGACTTTGACTTGAAATAAAATTTGGATGTCATTTTCATTTCATCTTGCATGTAATGTCTGATAAAGCAGCATTTGTGAGCGGAGCGCTGCTTTGTGTACAGCAGTTACCAGGGAAACCTCGATCTCTACCACTCTAACAGCAGCAGAGAATGAATTTGCATATGCCGCCACAAATAGAGTGCAAGTCTGTGGGAAACATTGGACTATGGTATAAATAAATTCAACTGTATAACAGTTTCACTGCAATTCATGTTATAATGTTAGAATTAAAGAACAAACATAATACATATTACCGTTGGACTTATCTGTACATCGTCAATGCAGTTATTTTTAAGCAGTTGTTGCCATCCTATCTAAAACGTGGTTTAGCCCCAAAAAAACAACAATAACGTTACCACTCTAATATGTCTTGCAATATCTGTGCGTGCAAAGGTTCTGCGCGATCCTCTTGTTCAGTATTCTTGGGGTCTGAATCCAGCTCAAACTGATATGGCAATATTGACGCCATCCTTAACTATACCAGGGCAGACGGAACTTGCTGCTTTGGCAAGGGGCGGGGCAGTACTGAAACACTGTCTAAGCTGTTCGCCAATCACAACGCACTGGGACAGCTAACCAATCACAACACATTTCGTTTTTCGGAAGGTGGGCCTTCATCAAACCCAGAACTAATCAAGCCATTTGTGCCAGGTTGGGGAGAAAGGTATTGTAATATAAATTGATATAAATTATGTGAAAAATAATGTGCTTTTCGAACCACCAAGCATGAGAGCATGTTCTAGTACACCCCCAAAACAAAATCAGAACTTTGTAAAAGAGCATAAGAAGACCCCTTTAACAAGCAACAAAATATTCAAAACAGTTTATGTACAAAAAACAAGGCATCAGATCCAGGAATTGGCAAAGACCTTCGCCTCATTGTCCAATTATCTAATAATGTCCATATGATACATTTTATACATTTCAATTATCTGTATATTGAAATTTTATTGGTCAATGAAATGTTACACTTTGAATAGACCTATGATGTGACCTATAATTGGTGCTTTTGCCAATCTACAAAAATGTTGAAAAGGTTAACATTCAAAGACCCTTGACAATTCAATGCAGTATATGAATTCTTTAATTTTATGCAAGAAGAATCCAATTCATTGTCAATATAGCGATCACTTAAGACAAAAAATGTTAAACATTTACAAAAGAAGCTTACATTGGGCTTGTCAAAATAGCTGCAGCCCAAAAGATTAGCTAGTTGCAGCAAGGCTGGATAGTTGGTGTGGTGGGCTATTTCATGCTTTATTAGCCAGTACAAGCATTTGAATGCCCCCACCACAGCCTCATGCTCCAGTACAACTGTGGGCTCAAATGATGCAAGGACAGTGTTGCCTGAAATGATATGCATCATCAGCATTGAAGAGCCAAATATGTTATTGATCAAATCCTAATAAAATAAACCATTTTTACCTGCTGTCAAACTTGACTGGCGCTGACAGGCTATTCTGTGATACTTAGACACCATGTGTTTGTCAAGTTTGTCCTTTATGTAAGACTGGCAGGGAGACTCTATAAATGGTTTCCTCTCACAACTGCCTGTTTATGCTGTCTACATATTCGACAGAACATTCCTAAAACCAAAAGGAAAACTGAAATAATCCCCTATTCATTCTCTATGTACCGTATTCTATCTAATCTGACTGTTTATTTATTTATTTATCTGTAATGTATGCATTTACTTACTTACCAAGATCAGTCTTGTACAGCCAGGGGAGTGTTTCCCCTCTGACAGCCAAGCTGAGTCAAAACTTGTCATCCGGTGGTGACTGGACTTTTGCTGCTTGTGAGGGGCAGGGCGTGCAGCACTTTGGCTCTTTTCTGTACTTCGACTCGAAGCTACTCTGGCTGCTACAACGACAACAAAATAATATGATAATTGGTATTCTTTCACGCGTTAGCTGCAATCCCAGGAAAAGTAGCTTCAGCACCGACAGAGTGCCAGCCGTACAACAAACCAGGCAGCAGCCAATAGGATTTATTGCTTCATTGAATTATTTTAGTCTATTGTTAATTTGACTTTGAACAGTCTCTATATTATTTTTAGACTATTTTATAATTTCTTCAAAGCATTTGTGAATTGCAGAAAAATGCAAGTACCCTCTAACGTTGCCACAAGAGATGAAGTGCTTGAACTGCAGAGGGAAGTCTTACTGCTACAAAAGACCAAACTGCAGTTAGAAATAGAAAAACTGAAAAAGGAAAATCAAGACATTTACAACTTCATTCTCAATAACAAACTTCTACAGCTGCAGAGCGAAGGGAAAGTAACAATCACGTCAATCGACGAATAAATAAATTTTATGACAGATCTTAAAAGTGTTGTATTTATGTAATTATAAGAACAAATATATTTAAAAATATAAATAGAATAAAAACAACATAGCTAATACATAAAACATTAATAGTCCTAGCAATAGTGCTAATAAATAGTTGTTTTTGCAACTGCATGCTATACTAGGCGATGTTTTATCATTAGCATTACTACTCCTAATAATAATCATTTTATTACTAATATTGCTACTTTTACTATTGGAACTGCATTTTATCTTTAATATTAGGCTTCTATTGCTACAACTACTTGGCTATACTACTAATTAAAGAACACATTCACAATGGCATCTCTGACAGCAAATCCAGCCAGCTGGAAATCTTGTTGCAGATGATTTGCTTCATGAATACTGTAATTCTGTGTATATGTGTATTTATTGGGATTGCGCGCTGTTATGCGCACACTTCGGATGACAGTCGGCGTGAGAAGTGAGAGGAGAATAATTAATCCTCTCAGAAAATGTACAAATAAAGATCATTTTAGATGTTTAATTTACTGTTTGGAGCATTGGGATCAAAACCTCATATTCGACTAAAATCGACAATTTTTCACTCTATTTATTTTTGAATTTTTTGCCTGTAGCTCAAAATAGCCCATGCACATTTACACTCATTTTGCCAGCACGGGTCACATATGACATCATTAAACTGCAGAGAAGTACCAAATTGTCACAGTTTTAATGACATACAGAATGCAATGCCTCAGAAAATCCGATCTGCCTGTTTACATGAGTTGCATTGGCACATATCTGATTTATATCTGATTTATTTCCACATTTGAATGAGGCCTGAAACCGATCTTGAAATATCCGAATGCATACGCTTTTTTCCGGTTTACACTGTCATAGAACAGATCCGATCTGTGTCACATATAACCAAAAAATCGGAATTTGGGTCACATTTAACTGACAGTGTAAAAGGGGCCATAGAGACAAGTGGGTGGGCTCTTTTGACTGGAGAGTGCTCTATATTTATAACCATGGAAACTGTTTAGTTTTGCCCTAGCAACCATTTAGACCATCCTAGCAACCATATAATACATTTAACTGGCAATATTTGTGAAACACAATAACATAAAGACATGGGGTGCGCTCATTTGAGTCAGAATGCTAAGCACTCTTTAAATATCACCTTGGCAACAATCTAGCATGCCCTTGCAACCACTGTCGAGCACCCTAGGAACCAAAACCAAAACAGGCCTATCTTCAAATCTGAATGTCATAGAGACATGAGGGACATGGTTTAAATCATTCATACTGGCAAGCAGCCTTTGGAGAATCATCATTGGCAACTGTCAAGCCACTCCCTAGCAACCATACAGAGGTTGCTTTTTTGATAATCTTTTTTTGTTTCTTTTAAAAAGTTCAAAAAATATTTTAGTATTTTCTTTGTAAATTGTGAAACTTTACGTAAAAAATGTGTCCCTCATTTTCATGTCACTACCGAGACAGTGTATGTCTTAGTCCATTGGCTGAAACTGATTTTAACTACACCCCTACATTTATGATCAGAAAATATTTGTGTCACTCTAATAGCTACATGGTGAGTAGATAGGCCCCATCATTTTGAAGTAAATGTGTTCAAAAGACTGAAAAAATCTGTGTGTAACTTTAAGGAACGTTATTACTGAACATCAACATTTTTGGGAGTTATTCCATAACATTTGGTTTGTGTACCACTGTTCAGAACTGTGCTAGGTAACCATGTACTGATTAGCATCTTTGAGCTAGGTTCAAAAGTATCTAAAATTGTCACTACCGAAACAGTCACTACCAAAACATTTGGTGGAGTTTCGGTAGTGACATCTTTGTGTTTTTTGGCTTATCCCATAAAATCGTTACTACCGAAACAGTCATTACCAAAATGTGCTATCATTGTTTCGGTAGTGACAAAAGGGAACACAATCCTCATATCTGGGGGTAATAAACTAAATTTTTAGTGCAGTTATGCAAATTCATTGTAGTTTAGTAGTGTTTTAGTATGCAAGGTAAAATTCTGTAATGTGATGTGGTCAAATTACAATGTAATTGTAATTACAATGTAGCTGTCAGCAAAATCTTAATAGGTCAATATAACCCTTCTAATTAAATTATTATTACTGTGTTTCGGTAGTGACAAATTTGGGGAGAGGACAAATATTCCATTTGTTCCATTTATACAATAAGAGAATTGCTGGCACAATTACTAGAAATGTGTACCCTGGATATTATACAATTTGCAAACATACAAATTCTTTGAAAAAATACTTTTTTTTTTTTCCAACTCTGATTGAATGGCCCATATATTCCATTCTATCTACTATATAAATGCATTTTAATCTATGTATTTTAATCCGTCCTCAATAATAAGGTGACCAGATGTGTCACTTCCCGGGGACACGTTCTGCCCAGGATTTCTATATTGCCTAAAGTAACCAGGTTTTGGCTGTTTGGACCCCGCAGATCGATCGTTGTATGACATCTAAGTATCCTGAGAGCTATAGAGAGCAGAGCAGACGGCTCTTTAAGTTTTCGAATTGCTCATGCTGTACTTTGATATCATGCAATGACTGATCTGTGCAGCGCAAACAGCCAAATTCTGGTTATTTTAGGCAATTTAGAAAAACTTAGGCAGAACGTGTCCCCAGGAAGTGGCACGTCTGGTCACCTTACTCAATAAGCGCCGTTTTTGAAGAGTGTGCATGTGCACATATGCCTAAGGGACGCCCGTAATGAATCAAACATCAAATAAAGCTAAATTACTGGGAACAAAAAAATAGTAAATTAGACATCAGGTGGCTTGTTCAATACAGCAGCATTTTAGTGATCTTTAATCAGTTAAATAGCATTTATAACTGCACCACATGCGTGTCACATCATTAGCAATGGCCCTATATTGTTGAACTAATGTGGTTCAAACGACGGAGATGTGACCGTGTTCAAGAAACAGTCATGTCTAGGTAGTTTGTTTCCACAACAATGCATCGTACTATGGTGGTTAATCAGAGAGTTACATTGTTGTATGAGAAATGCACCTCTGAGCATCTTTTATGCTTGCCTTGTGCCTTCAGGCAGTCTTATCATTGAATCCTGACATGTAAGTTTAAACAAAAATGCACGCGTTGACGGTAATGTATAGATGGACATTGCGTGAATATGTAGACAGTGTCAAAATAAGGTGCCTATTTATACTACAGGTACTGATATTTTTACGCATGTTATCAATACATCATATCGTTAGACATTTGATCGATCTATTGATTCATATCTATGTGGGTATAGTATCTATTTCCTTTACATGCCTAAATGTTCTGATGTCTATTGCTTTGTGCCATTAAAATGTTCATTTTTATTTGTTTTTTTTCACCTTAGACCTGATGGTACTGAAAAAGGAGAGTGAAGAACTGAATAAAATTGAAGAGAAAGATCAATATGATTTTGTACCAGGAGAAAAATCTTTCAGTTGCTCACAAACTGAAAAAACCTCACGAAAAAGGGGTCTAATGAAAGGGACAAAAAGTCACTTCACTTGCTTTCAGTGTGGAAAGAGTTTCAATCAACATGAAAAGTTTAAAGTTCATATGAGAATTCACACAGGAGGAAAGCCTTACACTCGTCCTCAGTGTGGAAAGATTTTTGATCAAGATGGGAACCTTAAAGTCCACATAAGAAATCATACTGGAGAGCGCCCATTTATCTGCCAACAGTGTGGAAATGGATTCACTCAAAAAAGAAGCCTTAACAGGCACATGAGAATTCACACCAGAGAAAAGCCTTACACATGCCCTCAGTGTGGAAAGAGTTTTGATCGACATGCAAACCTTAAAATCCACATGAAATCTCACTCTGGAGAGAAACCCTATACATGCCCTCATTGTGGAAAGGGATTCAATATAAAAGGACACTTTGAAGACCACATAAGAATTCACACTGGACAGAGCCCATTCATCTGCCAACAGTGTGGAAATGGATTCACTCAAAAAGGAAGTCTTAACAGGCACATGAGAACTCACACTGGAGAGAAGCCTTACAAATGCCCTCAGTGTGGAAAGAGTTTCAGTCAACATGGAAACCTTGAAGTTCACATGAGACTTCACACTGGAGAGAAGCCTTACATCTGCCAACAGTGTGGAAAAAGTTTCAGCCGAAAAGGAAACCTTAATTACCACATGAAAATTCACACTGGAGAGAAGGCTTTCACCTGCAAACTGTGTGGAAATAGTTTTGCTCTTAAAGGAGGACTTAACAGGCATATGAGAATTCACAACAGAGAAAAGCCTTACTCATGCCATCACTGTGGAAAGGGTTTTCATCAACATGGAAACCTCAAAATCCACATGAGAATACACTCTGGAGAGAAACCGTACACATGCCCTTACTGTGGAAAGAGTTTCAATCAAAAAGGACACTTTGAAGGCCACATAAGAATTCACACAGGAGTGAAACTCTACACATGCCTTCAGTGTGGAAAGAGTTTTAATCGAAAAGGACGTTTCGAAGACCACTCAAGAATTCACACTGGAGAGAATCCTTTCAGCTGCCAACATTGTGGAAAAAGTTTCAACCGAAAAGGAATCCTTAACAGACACAGGAGAGCTCATACTGGAAAGAAGCCATTTATATGTGGTCACCAGGGTTGGAAATTAACGAGGGCTTGTGTCAAAAATGCCACCAAAATGAATAAAAATGCCCCATAAATTCAAGACAAAGGACCAAAAAAATGCCCCTGCACAATACAATGAGTACGTTTACATGCGCACGAATAATGTGATTATTTCCAATAATCAGAGCAAGGACTCAATCGCATTATGATGTTTACATGTCAAGAGCAAAGCTCTTCACTCCTGTTTACATGCAATTTCCATTATTCTTATTATTCGCTGAGAATTGTGGTTATTTTTTTTACTGCCATTATTCACATACTGGCCGCTGTTTTACTTTATTTTCGTCTAATTTAAAACACTTTTGTATGGTTGTTGTTTTCCATGCCTTTTCGGCACCGTAAAAATGTGTTGCCGATGCTGCTGTCGCATTCTACTCGCCGTTTCTGGATGAGGGTAAGGAACAGAGACTGGTGGCAGCGAGTTGTGTTTTCCCTCGAAATGCGATGCTTTCTCCCCCTCCATCGTTTCTAATCTCCGTATTATTACAGGTGCGTCACGTCATTCATGTATGTCACAAGCACATGCACACTTTGGTCAGAGCGGCAATACTGCGATTAAGGTGTTTACATGCCTGTATATTTCGATTAAAATCGGCATACGCCACCTACGTTAATACGATTATGCTGCGATTATGAGCTTAACTGCATTATTTAGATCAAAGTATTGCTTTTACATGAGGTAAAATTTATTCCCAATATTGTCAAAATCTCATTATAATCTCATTAAGAGGGTTCATGTAAATGCACTCAATGTATTATGGCTTTTGTGATTTAAAATGATATGTGAAAATGAGTGAAAAGTGTCAATTTGCGGAATTACATTCAGATTCCCTCACACTGCATCATATTGCTTTTACACACTGTTTTGTGCAGCATTGAGCCTTATAACCAATCAAACGTGTTTCTGTTGAACCAATCAGAGGTGGAGGTCTGCGCGGGACTGTTTTTTTTTTAGTCCTGCTAGGTTATATTCCGCACCTACCCACTCCTGCTATATATTCACTCTTTGTTCCCGCTGTCTGCTTAGAATAATTTTCTTCCCAATCCGACCGATTCCCGATAAATTTATATCTTGTTTCCAGAATCTCACATTTAAATTTCCACTACTGAAAGAGAGAGAACAAAAATGTTGTCTGCACAAAATTTGTATTTATTTTATTCATCTTGTCAAGATACAATTCGTTTGACATATTGCATAATATTTTACAACACAACAGGAAAAAGTGTTGCACAGAAAAAAAAATAAAAATGGAGTTTGTACAAAAATTTTAGCCTATTTGCTATTATTATTCGTCTTGTCAAAATACAAAATTGGTTTAAAATGCCCCTATTATGGGTTATGAAAGGTTTGTATTTTGGTTTTGGGAGTCCCCAACAACAGGTTGACATGCATGAAAGTCAAAAAACACTTTCATTTTTTTTATACTATGCATTTATTTTTACCTTATTTGCTCAAGGACTCCCAAACGATTCGTTCAACGATTCATTTTTCCAAACCCCTCCTTTGCTTGATGCTAATCTGCGGGGATTGGTCGATTTCATTTAAAGCAGTGTTTGTGAGCTTTTACGGCTCCAAAAGCCACACCTAGTGGCAAAGAATGAATTTGCATTTTCATTCAGAATAACACAAAAATCAAGTTTTCCCAGGTCTGCGCGTGCCACAAGTGGGCGGGAAGTTTGCTAATAATGTCAACATGAAACGGCTTGGGACTCCTTTTAAAAACGACTCGTTTCAATGATTCAGAGTCGACTCTTTCTTTTGAGAGACAATAACTTTATACACAGTGCACTTTCAGATTTAAAACTTTGCAGGATGTTTTCATTCATGTAGAGCTGTGTTACACACTGCATGAAAGGTCACTTTCAAAAACCTATAATAGGGGCACTTTAACATTTTGCTGTCAACACAGTAGGAAAATAAAACAAATACGACATCTGTCATTTAAAATTAAAAGCAAAATATGAACAAAACCGTTGGCTTCTATCCATTGCGAATTCATCAGATTTGTCTGAGAATTGGTAAGGAAATTGCTTGATAGCTTGATTCAGGGATTCAAGAGAGATTAGTTTTCTTGAGACCAAATCATTGATGCACAAGGACATCTCTATGGGGATGACACCCTCCATAAGATCGTGCATTATGTCAGGTGGAAAACCACCAATTGTGAGAAAGTGTTCCAATCTTTCACTTAAAACACAGCCATCTTTCACACCATACTGCTTTACCAAACTCTCATAATTTAACACTTTTCAGTTCTCAGTTCAAATGCTCCCGACTGGACCTCCTTTTGTCCTGGATTTCACTCTTTTTGGCAAAGCAGAACCGACATGCTCAACAGTGAAACTCTTCTGTAACCCTGCCAAAGAATGAGCACCTAGATTATCAGATGACACAAAATGTACAGTTCCTTTCACACAGTCTCAATGTATACAATGTATACACCATGTTGTTCGAGAGTTTCAAGGTCTTCAACAAATGGAAGCAAGACGTGTGCATAACCATGCTGTTTTACTGGGAAAAAAACTAGATAGAATAGAGAGTGCTAGTATTAGTGGGTCAAGGTTTTTATATAATAAATAAAAGAAATAAAGTCGATAGCACAGAAGTAGAATAGAGAGTGTAAGTATTAGAGGGTCAAGATTTTTTTTAATGAATAAAAATTAATTACCTACACACGTGCTTCTACAGTATGGCTAAATTATCACCTAATAAGTCAACTTTGTGCAAGCTAATGGTGCTCACAAAATATATTTAAAAAAAAAAAAAATATATATATATATATATATAATGAGAAGTTTTAAAAGAGCATGTTGCATCATCTTAGAAAATGACAAACAAGCACACTGTTTTAGAGATGGGGATACAGTATTTTCTAGTGGCAAATTTGACCAGAAATTTTTTTTTTGAAAAGGTGAGGAAGGAAGCAGCGGCACTACACAGTGAGGACAAGAGGCACAGACAGCTTTGTGTAATTAGTGAAACGCTGGTGGCCCAAAGATGATGCCTTGAGGAAAGTATTAGGAAGGTTTACAAAGCCTGAAAATGCACTTTACACTTTTTACACTTTTTATTTTTTTTTTTCAAAAATTGAAAAGGATGTGACCATGAAACCTGTCATCCGAAACAAGGCCCAAGGGTACAAGGCTGCTCTCCTAAAGTATGAAACCATACTGACAGCTGAGATTTTCCTCAGGATTTTTGAGCAGACAACCCCTCTTTGTAAATATTTACAAACAAGTGGCATGGATATTGCTTCAGCACAGCACTTGGTGACAGGAACAGAGGATAGCTTGAGAAAGTGTGCCCGGGACTTTGGGCAGCATATGACTTTGTTGAATGGGCCAATGGCATTCTGCAGAAGCTTCAGGACAGTGATGCTGAAGTTCAGACTGCTCTCCTAGAGAAGCTAATTAGAAAACACAAGTCGATGTGGTGTGGATACCTCCCCTCCCCAGGCCACCCTGAATGACCTACCAGTGAGATAGGTTTCAAACCACCGAAGTGGAATCCTTGTGATGCCCAGTGATGAGAGGGTGGACAGGATGATCTGATGATTGACAGTGTCAAAAGCAGCTGATAGATCCAGCAGAATAAGAACTGATGATTTGGAATCACCAGCTTTTGCAATCCGCAAGGCTTCAGTCACTGACAGTAGCGCCGTCTCAGTTGAATGGCCACTCCCATGAGAGACACCCATGCTTCATTGGTGATTCCCAAAGGTCACTTAATTGCTTGAACTGACATCTGATATCACAGCGTAAACAGACAGAGAGAGACAGAGAAATTTTTTTTTTTTTTCCAAAACTTTTTTTTCAAACTTTTCAGAAACATTTTCACTTTTCAATACAACGTGCATCTGAAACATGAATAAAACTAGTAAATATCGAAAGAAAATAATGAAATAAAAATACTGGAAAACTAAATTTCAAACTATTTACAACTTTTCAAATATTTACAAACTATTTACAACTTTTACAACTTCTGAACACTACAAATTATTTACATCATCCCAGTAATTGAAGCAATCTCATGTTCCTTGGAAACACAAGTACACTGCACATCCCTGGCAGAACACAACTGTTTTCTGACTGCACGCTTGGCATCTTCGCCTGGAGTCATCACTTTTATCACTGATGTACATTGGCCTGTGGCAGGCATGGCCTGATGGTTCTCCTGTCATGTGAGGTGCTGGAACAGGAGGAGCAGGCTCACTTTGAGGCCTCCAGTCTGCAATCTCCATAACCAGAGCTTCACTGAATTTCCGTTGTGTTTTAGCTCTTTGGTTATGAGCAGCAGCCAACAGCTGGTGCAGGATGAATGGGGGGTGAACAGCGCCTCTCGTAGCGAATCCATGCATTTTTGTAAGATAAATATCCATATTTCAAATCTAATAAACACTTTTTTCTCACTTCCGCTGACTGTCCTACGCGGAAGCCGTGCAGGCAGATGACGTAGTACGTTGGCATCGTGCCCGCACCTCTGAGATACGCTGGAGCAAAGACTGGTTTTCCTTTGGTGAAGTAAAGAAACTTTGTTTCCTTACTTCAGCAAAGGAAAACCAGTCTCCTCTTGGCTTATATCGAAATCCTCCGACATTTTTCTTTACAAATCCTTGTTTTGTGCTTCTAATTCGCGACTGGCATTTTGTTTTGTCCTCTCTTTGTGTTCGTCACTAATCACGCAATGCCGACGTCCTACATCATCCGCCTGATACAGTCATGAAGGTGCAGAGCCGTGAAAAGGTTTTCCCCCCCTTCCTGTTTTTTTTAATTTTTTATGTTTTAAAATGTAAAATATTTACATTTACGTTTACATTTAGTCATTTAGCAGATGCTTTTATCCAAAGCGACTTACAAATGAGGACAATGGAAGCAATCAAAATCAACAAAAGAGCAATGATATGCAAGTGCTATAACAAGTCTCAGTTAGCTTAACGCAGTACACGTAGCAAGGTTTTTTTAAATTCTATAATCAGGGCTCTCAAGTCTCACGCATTCACCGTGAGACACGCATTTCAACCGCTTCACACACTCTCACGCCACACCTTGTATTTCTCATGCTGAGAAGGGATAACTTGTCCCGCTATATATACAAGTAATAGATGAGGGAATTCGGAGGTAAGTTCTCTGCCGAGTTCATAGCTGTCTCGAGTTATACAGAGTTAAATGCCACCTACTAGCCAATCAGAAATTAGGATGTTGTTTCCGTTTAAATTACGCGATTCTTCCGCAAGCGCATTCGTTACTAAGCATTGCATAGTGAGAGCTGATGTTGGGGAATATAGCCAAATTCGTGTTAAAGTATTATTGATGCAGTCAAAAAAAACTCTCCAACTGCTTTGCAACCAGAAGCTTTAACTTAGCTTTGGATTCCTGAAAGGAAAGTACTAGAGAAAATACTAGAGATGCTGAGAAGCATACACACTGGAATTCCACTTCAAACTGACCACTGAAATAAGTTCCTTTTAAATGTTCACTTAGTTCACTTGAAGCTTACAGTTCAGTTTTCATAAGTTCAGTAATCAAGAATAAATAAGTGGTAAATACCAGTCCGTAGAACTGATGAAGATAGTTGAGTTGATTTGGTAGCTGAACAATGTGCATTGAAACAAACTTAAGACAATGTAGCTTTTAAAATTCACACATCTTCAAAGGAGATGAACTAAGACGGAGATGGATGGATGGATGGCAACCCACAACAACAACTGATTTTGTGTGTATGTTTATTTATTTATTTATTGCTTGCTTTATTGCTGTCTAGACTTTAAAAACCCATCCGGATATGCAAAAAGCATATTTTTGCTGATAGTCTGAACATAGTCTATATCAGGGGTGCCCAAACTTTTTCCAATGAAGGGCCAAAAATCAAACTTGATTGAGGGCCGTGGGCCAAAAGTAAATTTTGCATCATAAATCAAACTGTATTACATTAAAGTTGCTATGGGTTCCCCTTATTTATTTCATAATATTTAAAATAAATATAAAACAACTTTAATCTGATTAACTAATGCAGTTTTATTTGTAAAGTTTTGGTATTTAATGAACTTATTACAATAAAAATAAACAATCCTCAAGTGTTCAATGTACACACACAATTCAATGCCAAATACACTAACAATGATAAAACCATGTGGTTGCAATGTCAGTGACCTAATGAGAGATATGGCTGGTCCTTATTTTTCAGAAGTTTTTCAAGATTGGGCTGTAGTTGACGTATAGACAAAGACAAGATATTATGTAGGTGAGAGTCAGTTATTTTGCTTCTGAGTTTACTTCCTTGTTCAAGTTCATCAGACTGAAAGTCCTCGCAGTGTAGGCACTGCCAAACAGAGACAGCATCACTTTGCAGCCTGCTGCTTTAAGCATCTTTGGGTACCTGTTTGCTGGGACACATTTGTAGAAGTCTGTCAAGGGAAGGGATGTGAACTTTGTGTTTAAGTTCTAACCGATACTGAAGCTCACACTAGTTCCATCTGAAGATCATCTCTGACTGCATCCATACTGATGGTGAAGGGTTGAGCAAACAACTCAAAGTCAGCAGTGTTGTGTCTGAAGTCCTCAAAGACTGTCAAACTCTGGATAAGGTTGCTTATAGTCACACTCCATACTCATGGACCTTCTCTTTCACCATGCCCACCTCCTCCAAGACAGGGAAAATGGCTAAATTTCCCGTATGTGGGATGAGAAGAAAGAACAGTGTGAGACTGGGAGTGAAACAGGGAGTGAAATGAGCAAAAGCAGGCAATGTAAAACAGAGGGAGAAAAAGAATAAATAACTGAAAAAGAAGGAAATTATTATTTCATGACAACTTAAGAAACTATCAAATTTTAAGCAAATTTATCAGCTTGATGTACAACAAAAACACAAATGCTGGACATGACTGATTATAAACGTAAACTCTACATAATAATTCTGTAAAATATAATTAATACAATAATATAATTATAATTGCACAAAATATCCTGAATATTATAACTGTAAATGTTACTGTTACCTGCTGAGATGTCTTTGGAGCAGCAGCAGTTTTTGTTTGAAGGCTCTGACGGATCAAAAAGCTGGGTGATAATCATTCTTTCCTGGAGCTGAACATTCAAAACACTGAGCATCTCTGTTACATCCACAAGGAAAGCCAGTGTGAGAGCCATTTCTTATCAGTGGGGCACTTATCATTACCATCCTTGCTTTCCTGAAAAACTCTGATCTCATCACAGATCAAAAAATCTCCTGAGTAACTTTTCCCACGGCTGAGCCATCTGACCTCCTGGTGGTACAACACATCACCATATTGCGCATCCATCTCATCCATCAGTGCCTTGAACTGTCGGTGAGAAAGCGTCTTGAGCGTATATTGCTGATAATTTTGACTTATCGTCAATGATCACATCCACAAGCCCGAAGGATTTAGCACATAGTTGTTCTTGATGTAAAATGCAGTGGTACTTAATAACTTTTTCCTCCACATTCACTGACTCTTCTGAGACACAAAGTAGCAAGGCCAGATTTCTCCTAACATTGCCGCGCTCCGGTCAGTTGTAATGCTAGCCATCTTCTCCCACTTTAATTCATTTTTTTCCAACACTCTCTCAACAGCAAAAAGAGATCTTCTCCTTAGTAGTACCAGAAAGGGTCTCAATGCCGCCAGCCTTTGTGTCATCTGGTGTTTCATTTACTCACGCAAAAATACCAACAGCTGTGCAGAATCGGATATGTCGGTGCTCTGCCGTAGGCTATTGAATAGGCAGAGAACGCATTTGCCTTTGTCTTGATTTGCTCGCCATGTCTTGAGCCATGTCCCTGCGCGTCATAACAGTATTTCTTGACAGGCTAATTCCAGAGAAACATTCGTACCTGGGAGAAGGACAAACTGCTTCTGCAGCTACTGCAAGACATTCCTTGACGAACTCCAGTAGCGAAGGCTCTTCCACTTTAGCACTAGATGTGAAATTGATAACCGGGTCCGTGGCGTTTTCTTGTGCTGATGAAGGACGGGAGTAGCGCTCTGTCTGGACTCAAGCTTAGCAAGCAGCCTGCTAGCCTCTGTTTTCGCGCTCGCCGCTGTACTTGAGAAAGCTGCAGAATGTTTTGTTTCATAATGACGATGATATTGTACTCTTTTAAACAGCAACAGACTGTTTGCAAACTAGACATACTGCCTTTGATTTGACTTCAGTAACAAAAACTCATCTTGCCAAACTTTTTTAAAATTTTCTTGTCTGTGTGCCAATGCTTTGATTTTCCATTACTGCGTTTTGTTAATTTGTTGACGTTAATTGACGCTGGCGGTCGTAAAAGCATCGCTGTGCTTGCACCTTGAATTACATGCACAGAAAAAATCTAATTATTCTACATTTAATTTAAACATTTAATTTCAGTTTACTCTGTTGTAGTTCAATAAAACAAACAAAATGTTATGTCAAATTAGAAATGACTCTGTGTCGAAGGCATCCCCCCCCTCTCTCCCCCCCCCCTCTCGGATGGTATGGCGGGCCAAATCAAAGGTTACCACGGGCCAACTTTGGCCCGCGGGCCCTAGTTTGGGCATCTCTGGTCTATATTCTCTTTCTAATGTTATGATTCCTGGGTCTCTGTCACCAACCATAGCATCCTCTCCCAAGATCAAATTCAAATTCCTTGATCTAACTGAGAAGCATGTTCCCTGAACAGTTTGTGGTGCACTGGTTCTTGAAGCTTCTTGTCTTAACAGATGTGGCTTATACATTTCATGGCTTCAACACTGGCATGAGGAACCATATTTCTGATAAACACCAGAGGCTGCATCATAATCATCTTAAGTGGCTTGAGAAAGCAAATTGAACTTATAGCCATGTCAAGCATGTCATACAGCAGCTCTGAGAAAAATTTATACTGCAGTCAGATGTTCCTCTTCATCTCCATCCAAATTTATGGGCACTGTAGTCCACAGTCTTTTGACTACTTGATCCTTCAATCCTTCCAGAAGAAAGGTGTAGAGCATGGGTCCTTAACTCTGGACCTCGAGGTCCGCTTTCCTGCAGAGTTTAGCTCCAACTCTAATCAAACACACCTGAACAAGCTAATCAAGGTCTTTAGGATCAATACAAAGTTGCAGGTAGCTGTGTTTAATCCAGGTTGGAGCTAATCTCTACAGGAAAATGGATCTCGAGGTCCAGAGTTGAAGACCTCTGGATTAGAGCCTTATCCGTCATATGAAATCTAGTAAGAACAATAAGCCTTTTGTTCTCTCTTATTTGACCCACTGGCATTGCAATGTCTTAGAGAATCTTAAAAGAGCTTCTTAATATTATTTTAATGTATTGTAAATGGTCTTGTTTGTATACTGATCTTGCTTCATTTTGCTCAGAAGTAAAACCCATAATGGGCAGGAATTGTATCACTATGGCATGTAAATATCGTCTCCAGTACATAGACATGCAACAGAAGTGAGTTCACCCCTGTGCAACATCACAACATACCTTAAAATCAATTGATTCAGCTGTTTATTTAGGAGTTGAACAGTATAGCATTTCCCCTTATGTACTGAAAATTCAGGCCCCAAAGTAGAAACATAATGAAATAAAAATCAATATATCGGTGATCACTGAAACAAGTTAGAAAACCTGATATCCAGTAAAGCTTCCTCAGTTTTGGACCAATTAGCTCTGTCTATCTGCATGTCTGCATCATGGCTCCACATGGAAAAGAATTGCCAGAGGAACTGAGAAATCTGGTGTATGAATGAATAAGGTAGGTATCGTTTGATAGAATACATTTGATCATGTTTAGAGACTTTACATAACTTTATTATTATAATTTGGCTGCTGTTGCATAGGTTCAGCACGTCTTCATGCAAAATTAAGGTATTTGCAATTACATTGTCCACAAAGTGTTGGAACAACTTCTTGCACCACTTCTTTGTTTTGTGCAACACATTGTAGTAGCCTATCAGTAAATCAGATAGGTCTACCCCTTCCATCTACTTATTATAATGCAGAATGGGCTCTGGGATAGGAATTTCCTTCCATGTCTATTGACCTTCCCTGTCCATCACCCTCCTGTTCACTATGTTTCCTGCAAATGCTCTGTGAATGGAGGAACACGTGGCAACTTCTCTGATGTCCATCCACTTGATGAAAAGAAGTCCATCTTTTCTTAACCATCATATGTTCCCCTTTTGCCGTCTTCTTTGGCATGCTGTTAGCTTTGGTCTGTGAAAAGCCTTCTCTCTTGCTTTAAGTTGTGCCACAGGCACCTGTTTGTTACTGTGCTAGGTCTTTAAAAAGATCTGGACTTGTGTAAAAATTGTCCACATTCAGCATGTATCCAGGACTTAGCAGGGAAAAATCCAGTAAAGACATTGTCTTTTTTTCATTTCATGTGAGATTTTTTTTTTTTTTTTTTCCTCTGTTGTACACGCACACAAAAAAAATTTGCAGGTGCATCTGGCCTGCCAATTCAAACAGTTCCCATCTTTGTCAGCTTGGCCTTCTTGTACTACTTCATTCCAACTTTACCCTTGGTTGCCACCATCCACTCATCAATTGAAATATGTTTGGGCTGGTAGAATGTTTTGCGAGCTGTAATGAGACCAGAGTACAGTGTATTTCATTTTAATAAGTAGTATTCATCAGCAGTGTTGGGGAAAGTTACTTTTGAAAATAATGCATTACATTTTACTCCCTAAAAAAGCTAATACCATTAATTAGTTACTTTGTATGGAAAGTAATGTTACGTTACTTTTGCATTACTTTTTGTCATCTAGGTTAGGCTTGACTGTTTGTTTTTAATATATAAAAAGTTCTATTTTTTTGAAAATGTAAAAGCATCTTCACGCTAAAGGTGAAATGAGTAGAGGGTGCAGCTAAAACAAACCTTTCAGCTGTGCTGCCATTCTTGATTACAGAAGAATAGGATTCAGAAGAAGAAAGTTAAACACCCTTATTTCAGCAATGAAACACAAATGTGATATTTTACTAAAAATCATTTTTGCATGTTTGTATGGTTATATTGATCCGACAATAGCTGCTCACATTGCAGCCTGTCTGAGACATTTCTGGCTGGATGAAGGATCACCACCTTCAACTCAACCTTGCTAAGACAGAAATGCTCATGGTCTCAGCCAACCCAGCACTTCCTCACAACGTCTCTATACAGCTAGGTTCGTCAACCATAACTCCTTCCAGGACAGCCAGGAACCCTGGAGTTGTGATTGATCAGTTAAGCTTCACAGACCATATTGCTACAATGGCCTGGTCCTGTAGATTTGCCTTATACAACATTAGGAAGATTAGACCCTCAGTTAAAGCTGTATTAATGGCATTTTATTGCAGATTTGGCAAACTATCCAGTGCATTATGGTTTGCGCTCTGGAGATCAATTTCTATTACAACGTGTTTTTGCAGCGTTGAGCATTGTAGCCAATCACAGACATATCTGTTGATTTCTTGAATCAGAGGAGTCTAAGTTAGAATCCACCCACCACTCAAATCGCCAGAGTTTTAGTTCAGGTATTGTGTTCAACACGAATCATCTCATTATAACAAAGTGTTGATGTGATGTAAATAAGAGATCCATTGTGCAGTGTAGAGAACTTTATTGATAATAACGTATCGCGATGAACTAAGATGAGTGACTCTTTGCACCATAGCAATGGATGCCAGTTTTATTTATATATATATATATATATATATATATATATATATATATATAATTAGTGCTGTCAATCGATTAAAAAATTTAATCGTGTTAATCACAATCATGGACTTTTACTCAGAACTCACTTTAAACCACCAATGAGTTGCTTTTTTGTAGATCAAGCAAGTGGTTATTAAGTAGGATGACAATAACTTTTTTGTCTGGCACAGTGCCCCTGCTTTCTCCAGTATATTTTTCCATATATATTTATCCAATAAATTCTTCTGTGATATGAGGTCTTTCAACAAATCTGATAGAATGTGAATAGTACAGCAGTTTAGCCAACACCTGCTACCAATCTTTGCTTCTTTTTGCATGGTCCATTTTATTTCAAGCCAATTATTGTTGGCATCAATGTCTGGCTCCAATGTCACTTGTTTGAACTGGTACAAATTCCCAAGAATGAGCGATATACTTTTCACTCTCAATGTGTAACAGCTGCCACCTTCTCTTTATTTTAGAAAAGGTCACATATTCAAATGTTTTGCTTACTATGGTTGTTTGGTTTGTAAAATTAATGAGTTGTTTTCTTTTGTAGAGGATTTTATGTTCTACACAAACTTACACTGCCTTGTGGAGTGCCCAACTTTGGAGCTTGCTTGGGTGCAGCATTGCAATGGCCCAAGGACATTAGGCCTGGAGTCCTTAGAATATACCAATAAGGACCTCCACTATATCTCTATGGCAAGCCGTTTTGACTTTTATTCCTTCACAGGATATGAATTCTTGATATCAACAATTCAGTTTTTACTAGTTAAAATGCTAATTCTTGATATCAGCAATTTCATTTCCACTAGTAAAAATGTTAATTCTTGATATCAACAATGACGTCATCACTCGCAGAAATTGAATTCTTGATATCAGGAATTAAATTTCTACTAGTAAAAAATATTATTCTTGATATCAAGAATTTATATCATGGTAATGGCAATAGGCAAGCCGTTTTGACTTTTATTAATT
>JAFVLL020008335.1:0-36565 GCA_021397915.2 Tor tambroides
GGGAAAAAAAAAAAAAAAAAAAAAAAAAAATAGAATCATTTACCTGTAGCATCGCTGTGTAGTCCTGAAATGCCGAGGAGGAAAATACTTTTACTTTTCATTTCAAGTGAGACCCGCCTTGAGTGAGCAACATCTTTCTGGGCTTATCTCATGAACTGTAGTCTATACTGAAACTGAATGCGCAAGCAAACAAAACCACATTTCACAACATACAGCACTTCTTACTGACAATGGGAAACATTTTCACTTTTAAATTAAACACAGACGACTAACGCAAATGCTTAATCTAATTTACCAAAATGACGCCACCATTATACAAATAAAAGAAATACGGATATCTTTAGAAGAAAAAATATAACCGGCAAGAATAAGGTTATTTTAGTAACAAACTGATGTTTCAAAGATGTGCCCAATATTCCAAAATTTGTTTGGTAAAATAATATTTTTTAGATAAATTCTCTCAGTTTAAGCAAGTTCTTTTATTTTTAGCATCTAGTAACACCAGAAAGACAAAATGTGTGTGTGTGTGTGTGTGTGTGTTTTCTCTTTCTTAATAGAACATAGTTAGATTTAAAATATTTCCTTTTAGTGTCTGACAGTGCTGACATTGATTAAAAAAAGATCAAACATGCAACTGAATACTGACATTATTAATTACATACTTTTTCCACAATTGTAGCCTATTTTGTTCCATGTTGCCATAGAATCAGTAAGAAGTTATACATGAACTTAGACAAAAAAAGATTTTTAATATGCTTTCTTTATTCACTATGTCTTTTATCACAAAGAAAGTCTCTGAAATGCAGACTAGTGTGTTTGGTATAGAAACTGTACACAAAAGCAAGGCACTATACTGTACATTTAAATTAATATCTTTTCTTTCTCTCATCCATTATTCTATGCTGTCTGAATACAAACAAACAAACAAACAAACAAACATGATGTCCCTCACACCTCAAAAAAAAAAAGAGACCAGCACCAACACAACCAACAGCCATTCACACAAGAATACCACACAAAAAAAGTTACAGACGCAGCATGTAAACTCCTCTTGAATCAAAAAGGAATATTCTAAGACATATGACAACATTTAGAGAGATCACACAGGATTTTCTGCCATTTCATCATTTGCTACAAAATTTCCAATTATTCAGCAGACTTATCAGAAACACACATTACAAGAAAAACCCATGGCAGATCGGACCGAATGGGAAGATGAGTGTATTGATTTCACGTATTAAACATACATGTTTTAGATGTTACATGAACATACGCACTGCTCACAGACTGCAAATCGTCGTACATGAATGTGGTGAGGAGACACTCACAGACTCACAGACATCACCTCCACAGACTTCATTAATACATCAAAAGCGGACGCCACAGCAGGTGCATCTGTAGATCCTAAAGTGACCTTGACCTGACCATTTACCCTGTTCTCAGTGCACAACCACCTCCCTTGAACTAGGATAAAAAAGTGACTGTAGAAGAGGTGGCTATGGAGGAAACGGACAGTGATAATTCTGTCACCATGATGACGTCTGTCAGGTTTTTAAAAGAGTCCTTTGGCTTTTTTTAGGTTCACTTGCTTCCATCCGGGCAGAGCGTCAAACTCTTCTCTCTTCATGTCTAACACTCGCTGAGAACACAGAAAATATTGTAATGAGTGAAAAGCGAGAAACACACAGCCATATAAATACACATACACTAAGGTTCAAAATTTGGGGGTTGGTAAGATTTTTCAAATGTTTTTAAAATAAGTTTGTTCTGCTCACCAAGGGTGCAAAAATCAGTAATATTGTGAAATATTATTACAATTGAAAATATCTGTTTTCTATGTTAATATATTGTAAAATATCATTTATTCCTGGGATTTTCAGCATCATTACTCCAGTCGTCTGTGTCACTCAGAATCCTTCAGTGATCCTTCAGAAATCACTATAATATGCTGATTTGCAGCTCAAGAAACATTTGTTATTATCAATGTTAAAAAAAAAAAAATAATAATCTTGCTGCTGAATTTTTTTTTAGCAAACTGTGATAAATTTTCTTTCTGGATACTTTTACAAATATAAGGTTCTAAAGAACAGCATTTATATGAAATAGAAATCTTTTGTAACATAAATAATGGATCCCTGCTGAATAGAAGCATTAATTTCTTTTAAAAAAAAAAAAAAAAAAAAAAAAAAAAAAAGTAAAATAAACTTACTGACCCCAATCTTTTGAACAGCAGTGTATATGTACACAAACAATCTTAAATTTGCAGAAGAGGAAGGAGAAAAGGGTTACAGTAACACTGTGTCTTAGCTAGGCGCATTGTTTTTAAACCACAGTCAAATAGCAAAAAACTGACATATACAGATTACAGGAGAATGATTTTGGACCAGTCAGATTTGACTGTGGAAGGGGCGACACAGCATGACCTTGCTGCTTGTGCATGAATCTAGATTAAAAATAATGTGCGTTGTGTTAAGACTTTTCCTTATTACAGTTTAAAGTGCAGAGATAACTTTAACCAAGCCAATCATAGACTTACTAATGTAAGTTTGGGACGGGACCACTGGCAAACTTTACATGCACATTGTCTGTGATTGTCTAAATTAAGACCACAGAAAGGTTTCAAGAAAACACAGTATGGATAAAATGCAGTCTTGTTGGACTGGGACAAAGCACAAATGTACAGGTTTTATCAGAGTTGGCGGATTAATGTGCATTGGTCCAGGGGTCTCTCCTTAAATGGGCAAATCTCACTGAAAATAAGTGACCTTTGGTAGCTGTGTCACAGCAAATCGCTATCTGTGTGACATTAACGTGGAAGAGATATGACTTATTACATGTTTATCATGTCACGCCTAGTTAAGACACTGTGCTCTCAGTAAATCGTTTTCAGAAACTTGTATTGCTGGAAAAAAATCTTGTGAGGATAATATCTGTTCGCACTGTGTTTTTGTGCGCACTGTGCATGCATGTGTGCTTGTGTGATTTGTTCAAAGGGTTCTCCAGGATTCAGCTGGACAAGAGAAGTCCAAAGTGTGCAAGAAACAAGGAGGAAAATGAAGCATAAAAGTGAGGCTGTCAGGAAATAGTGCCATAGAAACATACTGTATCTCTCCCTGTGACATCAGTCCATATCAGAAATACTTACCCACTCAGAATTCCCTACACCCCGCCTAAAACCGCAAAACATTCCATTCTTAGCATCTAGTCATGTCATACTTTAAGAAATCATTCATAGGCTGAGAAACTTCTGCAATCAACTATATTTGCCAATTTAAATTTAAAATATTAAAGAAAAAAAAGAACAAACAATTTAATATACAGTAGTAAAAATTGGCTTAACAGAATCAATCTTATAATTTTTTTAGGGTTTACATAATTGGTTATTTGTTTTTCCACATAATTTTGAATTATTGTTTTGAATTGTAGATTGAGTTTTGTTACTCTATTACCGTGTTTTTAATTTTAGATCGTTTGTTATATTTCTTAAGTCTGTATACTGTATGCTAATGTTGTTATATATTGTCCCTGTCTTACAAACTATTAAAAAATGTTAATGGATTATTCAGGGATGTGAACATTTTTGCATCGGATTTATATTTTTACACCAATCTCAAGATGCATAGGTGATCTCTCTCATAGTAGTGTTTGGCGTTACCTCAAAGTCCTCATCGGTCAGGTACATCTCGAGTCTCAGCGGGTCGACGCCGTGGGGAAGGGGACGGGTTTGCAGTGTTGCAAGAGGATAAGTGCTCTGACAGAGACGAGCCAAAACATCCTCCACCAGAATGATCTGGTTACACACCTCTGCCTCCTGCACACACACACACACTTACTTTTTTACAAAGAGTAAAACCTTTGAAATTTGTATAATGAATATATATTTTCCAGTTTCTAGCCAAGATATAAAAGAAGCATAAAGCTTTGTAGCCACTGACTTGCACAGTATGGAAAGCAATACTATGGAAGTCAACGTCAACTGTCAGCTGTTTGGTTTTGAACAACCTGACAACTTGAGTGAAGACAGAATTTCATTTTTTGGGTGAACTATCCCTTTAAACACACTAATTTTACGTCACTGTTTCAGTCAATGATTTCTGTTTTGTCCAAAACCGAAAATTTGCTTTCTGATTTCCAAATTTTAGTGTACTCAGAAATACAACACATTCAGCATCTCACCCTCTCTGTGATTTCAGCAATATCCTCTCTGTGCTCCCAGCTGGGGAACATGTTTGTGAAGGTCAGAGGCTCCAATCCAGCATGGATCAAGTATGACTTCTGAGGCTTCTTCTCATTCTTTTCTGCTAGACAAAGAGAGGCATCAGTTATCTATATTCACAGCGTAGGTGGAACAGAAACTGTATGTGAAGCAGCATATACAACATTACAAGCTGCTTTTCTGAAAGACCTAAAAGAGGACTAGGTAATAAGGCTGTCAATCACCTCTGCAGTACTGCAACACGGTTTCCATTGCACACTTCCTGTCTGAGTCCCAGCGGATGCGGGCAGAGCCGGTACTCTCAGTATCCTGCGGCCACCAACCCTGCCACAGGTAAACTTCATGATAGTTATCCACCAGGAACAGAGCTAGAAATAGGCAGAGAGCGAGAAAAACATGCATCATTATATATGACTCATTGTTTCCAGCCTGAGAGAAAAGAGTTCACGTGTGTCATTTCTTTTTACCTGGCTGAGGGGCAGAGTACAGATCCTCCTGCAGAAACGGCAGGGAGCAAACAAGGTCTGCAGCTCTGGATGGGTTGAAAAACTCCTGCGCCACAAACTCACCCGAAGAACTACTGAGCTGGAACAGACGTGGGGTGAAGTTGAACTTGCCGGGGTCTGGAAAAAGTGAGAAATATTGAAATAAAAATAGAAAAAAGTTAGATGAAGCAGAGAAAAAAAAAAGATCGTTGGGATAAAATCATTTGTTTGAGTCAGACTGATAACACTCATTTCCATTGTGACTTGTAAACATATGGAAGCCCATTTCCACCGCATAAGAAAAAAAAATGCCTTGGTAAATCATAATTATCAGATTCAAAAGGCACAATTCCGAGATAAAAAATAAAAATTATGACAAAAAAAATTAAATTGAAGTAAAAAGTCAAAAGTATGCAAAAAGTCCAATTGATGAGATTAAAGTCAAAATGATGACATAAAAATGAAAAATTATGAGTCATGTTTGTTATAAAAAGAATTCAATTTTGACTTTTTGATTTTGATCAATTGGCATCATAATTTCTAGTTTTTTTGTGTTATAATTTAGACAATCTCATAATGCAGACTTTTTATCTCATTATTATGATTTAGTATGTCATAATTATAATTTACCAAAGCATGTTTTTTTTTTGTGGCAAAAATGGGGTTTCATATGAACATGTTATGCTAGTGATGGATTATTTTCAGAGAGATCTTGAAGCAAGGAAAATATAGGCGCACAACAAACTTGCAAAAGTTTGGTGTGTTTTACCTTGCAGCATGCAGTCATAGGCCTTGCGGTCCTTCCTGCCTAATGCTTCCCAGAATTCCACTGGCTCGCCACCTTCCTCACATTCATGAATGGTCACATTGCAGCTGCTGTGAAGTCCCGCCTCCAGTGGCCGTCTTGGAAACAAATACGAGTCAGATTTAAATCATAAAAACTTTCTACAATGTAAAATGTTTTTTTTAAATTTTTTTTATAATCTTTCTGACCCCCAAACTTTTGAACACTAGCTTATGCTTTGAACTCAATTTTATAGTATTAAGTATAAATGTGTAAATGTAAACTACGACAAAGAAATTAAGTTATCCATAACAAAATGAATGAATGACTCACTGTTCTTTGATCTTCTCTGCGGCGGTTCGAGCGACACGCCGTGAATGTGTTTGAGTTTTGCAGCCGTGCCACAGGTAGATGAGGGCTTTGTTGACGTTCAGAAGGACCATTGATGTGCGAGATCGCAGGCTGCTGCAGTGACACGCCACTTCCAACAGGTGGCCCTCTACAGGCACCTCACCACGCACACAGTATAGACGCCAATCATCTGAAACACAGAAAACGGGATGAAGTCATCAAATATTAATATGCTGGCATACAGCTTCTTGCACAGTATATTATTTTTAATTAAAGCACTTAAAACTGTTTGCATGACTAAATGCTTCAAACAATAATATGTGTTACTATATTGTTCTCACATGAGCTCATTACATGCAAGTTATGTATTAAAAATATAGCTGTTTTTGCATCTTTAATTCAATATTGTGAAAAAAAAAACATTTTAATGAATGATCATAAAGATAAAAAAATGCTTCTGGGTCACATGTGACAAGGCAATGGACGGTCATATATGCACTGTGGGAGACACTGTGTTACACAATGTGCTCTTGTTATATTTGCACATTTTGGCAAATGTTGGTAATCTATGTACACAAAAAAAAAATAAAAAAAATAATACTATGAACAGTATGCATAGTGCATGCTATGCTTCTTTCAAAAATAGTAGGCAGGATTGCCATTTCTAACCAGTAGATAATTTACAAGTTGTAATTTGGCACTGATTACAAATTACATGATAAAATGTAATTAGTACACATTTTAGAAAATGTATTCTAAATACTTTGATTACTTTTATATTACTTTTGACCTAACATCACATAAATTTGAATAGGGGTTATTTTGTCCCGAATTCATAACAGAAAACACATTCTATATAAAAACAAATGCCTAAAAATCGGTTTAAAAATATAGAAAATATATTCCATTTTTAATCAACAACATGACAGACTCCAAAATGGGGTTTGTGAAGGAACTGCAGTGGGTTTAATGAAGAAAATATCATTACTATATCATAAAAATGTCAAATAAAAAATTAAATACACAACCAAAATTGAACACTAATATATATTTAGTTTAACTGCATGTCACATGACTCTAATCAACATTTACTGTAATTTGTGAATAATATGCAATCAATTAATCAATAAAAAGTAACTATAGTCTTATGAGTATTTTAAAAAGTAATATAATCTAATTACAAGTACTTAATTTTGGAATCTAATTAAAATTATCCAGATTATATTCATCAGTTATTACCCATCACTCTTCCCAACACAACCAAAACGTGGACTGAACAAGAGCATTGCTAATATGCTATACTCTTACTCTGAATGTTCTCCTCTTCTTCTTCTCTCTTCCCAGAATGCACAATCATCCCTCCGCTGAAACACTGCAGGAAACAGGGCGGCTCCTTCCCCTGCTGCACCTGCATCTGAATATGAGTCACAGAAGCAGTGCGTGAGCAAAAGAGTGAAGCAGACAGCAGTCAAGTGTGTTTAGTGCAGTTTCTCATCCTACCTGTGCTCCTCTCTCTTCATCCAGTTCAACAGTCATGAGTGCAGACGTTCCTTTCTCACTGACCGTCGAGTTTCTGCCCTGCCAGAAGAAATAGCAGCACTTCTCCCTGCCGGGACCCGCACTGCGCACCTGATCCGGCTTCTGCCTGCTGCCCACTGCACATGAACACACACAACCAATAACACTCTTAGAAGAGAGCACTGAGAGTTTTAGACTAGCATACTGTATGAAAAGAGGGTGCATTCTATACTTCTGAAATGTACTTTTCATGCTGAAGTCCACTTACTGCATAATTACAGTGTTCTAACAGTGTAATTATATTAAAATTATTCTGATAAACTATCTGATGTTTAATCATTTTAGTACACAATATACATGGACATAAACACCTTTAGCATTTGAATAAAGGCAAGTTCATTTGTTCTGGTGCTGATACTAACCTGCTGCGCTCACCATGTACTTCCACTTCACTACGTAAGCGTCTCCCTCGTGAAACTGGCCGATGCTCTGCTTGGGCAGTCGGCTGTAGTCGAACTCCAGGATGTGCCAGACGTCAACAGAAGCCGTGCTGATCTCCAGAGAGCGCATGCAGTCGTCCGAGCCGTTCTCCACCGGACCGTGTCCTCGACCCACATTCTGACCGTCCAGAACTGTGCAGATGGGCGACTGCAGGACCGGCAGCATCAGAGAGGCGCTGTAAGCCCGGCACTCAGAACGGGAATCTGTGCTCGGAGGCTCCTGAGATGGGAAGAAGAACGGTTGAAAAAAGAGAATAAGAAAATGGGAAAAAAAAGAAACAAAAGTTGTGCTCAAATTAAAAGAGCACCACCGGAACAGATGGGAACCAAGAACTTCCTTTTCACTATAATACTCAATGAATTAAAGACAGCTGAAATATTTTGTATATTGTGACTGTATTATTATTTTGTTATTTTATATGTTTAATAGTTTAGTTTTCTTTCTTAGATGCACTAATGTTCAAACGATTGTGGTCAGTACAACATTTTTGTAAGAAATTAATACTTTAGCAAAGACACATTAAAATCAATCAAAAGATTTATCTGTTCCACAAAATCATTAAGCAGCACAGCTGTTTTCAACATTGATAAGAAATATTCTTGAGCAGCAAATCAGCATATTAGAAGAAGACACTGAAGACTGTAGTAATAATGCTGAAAATTCAGCTTTGCATCACAGGAATAAATTACATTTTAGCATTTTATTATAAAGTTTTGCAGTTTTTCATTGGGGAAAAAAAAGAGAGAAGATTTTGACACGCGCAGGAACCCACCTTCTGTTGGAAGGGGTGTTCAATCACATTTTTAGGTGACAGTCTAGAAACATCTCTCCAGTCCAGGAACTTCTCTTTAAAAAGACACGTTTCATTATGTTCGGTCAGTCTGCCAAATATGGCCCAGTCTGGACGACCTTGACCTTTCCTAAAAAATAACCACACCCACAACTTTACATTGAGATTCTCAAAGTCAAGTGGATAATTGGTTTGTGTGAAACTTAATATAATAAATTTAAGCAAATTCCTGAAATGTGTGAGAGCACCTCGGTATGAGTGTGTTGTGTCCTCCAGGGTCCAGAGGGTTGATGTCACAGTTGGTATAATCAAAGGTCCCGTTCCAAAGGTGCTTGGCCAGCTGAAATGCCACCTTCCTCTGTGCCAGTGTGACCTCTTTACCATGCCACACGTACACTTCACTACCGAAATCAAACACTACCACCTAACATGGAAAAAAAGGCAAGAAAAACAAACATATTTCAACATATGTCAAACATATATGTCATAATTCACATATATTCAAATAAAAATGTTTTTATTAAATCTTAAAATGTTAAATTTGGAATTACAAAAACTACTGAGAATAGAGAATGAACTATTTCATATTTAACAACAGTGCCAAAGATGTTAATACAAAATATCCCACGTGTCAAAATCAGATTTGTAAAGCCTGTGTAAAAGCAGACAAATTTAGATGTGGTTCTCCTAAATGGGGAAAAAGTTTAAGCATTATTAAATATAATAAAATATGCAAAATAGAAGAGTACTAGAAGATAAAAAAAATAGAAGATAAAAACCTTTGAAAATGTGATAAATGACAAATTTGCCCAGTTATATAAGGTAAATTATAATACACATACAGTCAGCTACCACAAAATTCAATTCAGAATTTTTTAATATTTCATATTTAACCCCATTGTCAATGCAAACTGTAAAAATAAATAAATAAATAAATAAATAAATTAGAGCCAGTCTAAATGCAGACAGGGAAAATATTTTATTACATTTAATAATAATAAAGCTTGCAAAATAGAAGAATATAAAACCTTTTATTATTATTTATTATTTATTATTATTATTTCATTAATTACAAAAGTAAATATACAGTTACCACAAACTGCATAGAATGCTAAAATACCATATTTAATGAAAACATGAAATAATGCAAGATGATGTTAATAAAACATCTGAAACCTCAAAAAGACACTGTTTTCTAACCTCTTTAGAGCCCAAAAGTGAACTACGAGGCACTTTTCCCCAGAAATCATCATCAGGAAGCAGTTTATCATCCACTAGACGGAAAATACAGTTCGTCTCCACAATGGCACTTTCAAACATCTCATCCTCATCTGGAGACCCAGCCGCTGTGATCACTACATACATACACACACACACACACAGTAGAAGGAAAAATATTATTGATTTCAATTACGATAATAGCACATAAATGTTATCTATTTCAGGGTACATACGTTGGTAGTTGGCTGGTCCTCCCAGGATCTTCCAGAACTCTGCAGCTGCAGGACTTTGTGCACTCACTCCTTCTTCGATTGTCACTACCAGTGATGCTCGACAACCAAGGTCGTGGTTCAGCTGGATGAAAGTGGCCAGTTCTGATGCCTGAATGTCAAATGGAACAACATAGCAGTGAAGTACAAAGCTATAAGTTGATATGAAGAATAGCGTGCATAAGAAGTCAGATGCTACCTTGGCTCTTTCAATGACATTTGCAAACTCTCCAATCCAAACGAAACAATGCTCAGGTGTAACCAGTATAAAACAGTCACCACTGTTCAGAGAGGACACTCTAGGCTCCACTAGTCTGGTCTGAACATGACGTCGACCTGGAGGACATTCATGCACATACAGTTTAGCACACACAACCACTAAAACAGATACTGCTGCAGTAAAATGTGACAATATTACTATTTTGTGCCTTTTGTAGGTATTACACTGTATGCCAGGCGTGATGCTAATACGCTAAGTAATTTTTCGGCCTTCAATGAAAGCCAATCAGAACACATTTGATGTTTGGAACCAATAGGATTTCCCTGTGGGTGTGGCTTTAATGTGACAGAAAATATCTTTCCATGCATTTCTTTATCCCATCGTGCCTGGTTAGTATAATACTGTGTGTATTACAGACTGACCTTTGACCTGCATGAGCATGAGTTTTTTGAAGGGAGCTGCGCTGTTATTGGTCATCTGCTCTGAGACGCTGACACTGCGCAGACTCACGCTGCTGTAGCTCTCTTTACTGGCCAAACCAGCCAGAGCTGCGTCTGACATCCTGGAGCTCTTGCTCACTGGAAAACACACATTAAAACAATATTATTACAATAGAGAATAATATCCTATTTATTTAGCAAAATTTCATTCACATAAATGCAAATTTTCAAAGCAGAAACCAATTTTGTATGTTTTGCTTGGTGAATTACAAAAGTACTGAGACTATTTCTAATTCACTTTATAAGAAAACTTAATTATTCTGACTAGTTATTCATCCCTTTCTCATTTTGTCCCTTTTCTTGTCTTTTTTCTAAATAAAAAAATATGTATGAAGCAATGTTATTTATAAAATTAATTATTTATAATTATTTATAATTTTTATAAATTAATTATTTATAAAATGTTATGAAATTTGTATTAGTGTTATTATTAATATTTATACTACTATTACAGCATATACTATTATAGTGCTTAATGTTTCAAATGATTATAGTTTTCATTTTAATTTTAGTTTAAGTTTTGGTTTAAGATTTAGTTTAGTTTTTAGATATAATTTTATTCATTTTTATTATTTTAATATTTTTATTTAGCTTTATTTTTATTTCAATTTTAGTTTTAGCGATTTTAATACTTCAAATTAAAGTTAGTTATCAAGGCAACATTTCTGATTTTCGTGTAGGATTTTTTCGTTTTTCATCTGAACTGAAGCACATTTCCATCCATTGCATTGTCTACTCACTGTTCTCTTGTTTAATTCTCTTGGTCTCCAGCTGCCCGACGTTCAGTCTATCCTCTGTGTACTCCTGTCGGATGTCTTGTCTTGCAGCGAGAATCTTTAAGGGGTTCCTGGAGGCCTGAACGTTACGGGAGGGACGAACGGCCCGTTTGTGCTGCACCATCGCCGATGTCAACCTGGGAGCCAAAGAGAGGCCAAAAGTCCGTTTAAGAGTCAATCCCAATGGGTGAAATCACATCAAGTTTAATTTATTTCAAAAGTGCTCCTTTAAAGATTTTATTTGCTGTGAACAGCTCAAAGAAAGTGTCTTATTCCACTTTGGTAGTTATAGATTAATGTCATTATTTGGACCTCGAATTGAATTAGATCAATCATACTGAATAAACTGATCTAACAACAATCCTTCAATGTCAGATATTTCAGCTGAATACCACATGCTTCCACAAGCTTAATGTAACAGAAAAGCTACAATATGCTTTTATAAAAATAAATAAATATAAAATAATTGTTAAATATAAAAACAAATGCTTGTACATATTAGAGAAACTCAAAATCTTACGTTGGAGTTTGTTTTCCAAAGATGGCATCAAAGTCCTCATCCAGATGCATTCTGCTGCTCATGCTGCGGGGAATATCTGTCATGTGACGGTAAAATTTTGAAAAGATCTCATCATCCAGTCGCATCACTTCTTTTACGGCTTTCTCTGTCACCGTCAAAGTCGTCTCCTGCAAACCTGATACTGAGAGGGAGGAAAGGATTGAGATGACAGTGCAATAGAAAGAAATGGCAATGGAAATGGTTCACAACACAGAAAGAAACAGAGTCATGATGATTTAATTAAGAGCTCCATTATCAAGTCACCGTGACAGCACATGCAATCTGCTTTTTTTTTTTTTTTTTTTTTTTTAAGATTTTAAAACCAAATGCTGTAATTAAGATTCAGTTTCACCTCTATAAAGGGCTCATAACATCCTCTTCTGAAAAAAAATATATACAAGAAAGTGAACAGATTTTGTATCAATCAACTCACCTTTACTGTTCAAACGCCCCAAAAACGTCTCCAGCTTTTCCAGCTTCTTATCAGACTCCATTTCTGCTCTGGCCTCAATTTCTGCAGCACATCAGGTTTTTTTGCCCCAGTTATTATGGTGCAACAACAAACTTTCTCAAACTTTGTATCTTCTTTCATGAAGTCTGTGTTTGTCTAACATACCTTCCTGTGGTTTCGAGATAGCTGGTACACTGCTCTTCAGTTTAGCAGAGACTGGAGACAGAATAGGGCTGATCACTGCAGAGGAAGCAGCCAGACCTGTCAGGTAAGCAGACAGACAGAAAATAAGTATGCCATCTATGTAATGCTTTTCTATGTAACTTCTATATAAAAGTTAAAAAAAAAAAATAGAATTGGGTTTTTTCTCATACATTAGAATGTGTCCCGTTTCATTTTTATTTTGATTCAAAAATAATGACTATCATACATTTGTACCATGATTTATAGAAAGCAACCTGTAAAATGTCATTCAGTGTAACAATAGCTTATATACAAAAAAACCTTCAAAAATCATTAGATGACATTAGAAGACTCTATTTAAGGATCACAGTTCAGCCTCCCCAAATTAATTAAATATAATTTTAAATATTTACCCATCTTTGCCACCATCCTTCAAACCACATAAACCCATAAAATTCAGTATATATTTGTTTGATATATTTTAATAAGCACAGGTCAGAATAAGTATGTTGTTTCATTTTTACATAAATATATCAATTACGCTGAATGACAATGGAACACCCATATTTCAACATTATTTTCACAAAAATCGTCTTAGTATCTAAGTATATAAAATAATATAATATAAAATTCTTATATGAACGCATTAGATAAAATACTTCAATATGCATAATTTTTTATATTAGTGTTACTATTTTAAGAGCATTTCTACAGGATTTTACTTTATTTTAGTTCGTTTTTAAAAATGCATTTAAGCTCAGATTTGTCCAGCTATTTTTTTCTCAAATTAATGAACATTTACAGTAGCACAAGCTAATACCCCCGACACGTAGTACGCATGTTTGTACATCCCAACCTTTTTTCACCATCCTGGCAGCCACAGTGTACTGGCCGGAGTCATTGGCCGCACCCTTCCCTGTGCTCTGCCACGCCTCCTCTCGCGTTGAGATCATCTGCTTCCTCTCTTCAATAGACATCTGCCCCTCCCCCTCTTCCAGTTTCTGATTACACAAGCCAAAACAGATATGATGGCTATAGATCATTCTGATATGTTTACAGGAAGGAAAGACCAACGACTTGGACATAATGGACAGATAATTCACACGAGCAGGTCATCAGCATGTAAAAAGTGCTTTTAAAACATTAGAATATGGCTATCCTCTTTGCTGTTCATACAGTATTGAAATCTGCCATTCAACAGCAAAAGCCAAAAACGCAGTAATCCTTACACAAAGTGCTCTGCATTTCCATCTAAATTAGATTTATGCATTTATGCCACCAACGCTCATTTAATGAATGCATTTGCCCTAAGTAAATATAGAGAAATTGATGTGCTGCCTGTTTCCATCAGAGAAATAACGGTTTTCTGCTATCATTCACAGTGAACTCAAGTATAAATTATGCAAACTAATAATAAGAGCCTATTATAAACCAAATCAAACCAGACAATTTTTACTTGGTGTATTAAAGCAGAGACATGTATTTATGTAGAAGTCTTTTAGACTCTATTAGATTTTACACAGCAAGGCATTTACTTACATAACTTTTGTTACAACAATATTATAATTGTCTGTGTAGTTCAGCCTTTGTTTTCATACATACATGCACACACGAATAATCATGAACTAGATTCACGAGATTCAAATCAACAAGAAAAAAAGTTCTTGTTCTAAGATCTGACTTAACAAACATTCACAAGGATGGAACAGACAAACAAAAAGGAAATTCAGACCCTACGTTAGAAATGAAATGGTTCCAAAATGCACACGCTCTCTCTTACCTGGCCTTGTTGTTCTACATATTGGCATTTTGGGGTAGATGGAAGAGGAGGAGGAGAGTAGGTGGAAGAAAAGACAGGCTCCTACAGACAGAGGAGAAGGACGAAACAGAAGTGAATGAAAGAGTGAGAGACAATGATTACAGGGCGTAGATATGAATGGAAGAAGAATATCATTCACAGATGTCAGATAATGAATGAGGGGGGAAAGCCGAAAGGAAAGTCTGGACCAGTGGTTCTCAACTGGTTCTGCTTCGGGATACAGATTTTGCATTGGACATCAAGCGGTGACTAACACAGTGCCAAAATTTGTTATTGTACAAAAATTGAACTCTAACAATATTATTATGAACTGCAAAGATTCAAATATATTAACATGATATAAGCTGATAACATAAACTGATTTGTATAAAGGTTTCATGTTCTTGGTTAGCTTTATTTATTAATCATATTTTGCATTCATCTCTGCTGACCGTAATGATATCAGAACAGACCAGACACCTATTTTTCAGTTATGACCCATCAGTTGAGAACCACAGATCTGGTCCATCTAGAAAAGCAAGGTGTTTCATCTATAATGTTAAGTACAACATGTTCCTAAACATTGCAACAACAGTACAGTTTTAGAGAAATGCAAATATTAACTTGCTTTAGCCACCTGAAAACAAACAGAAAGGTAATATTTTACAATAAGGTCTTATTTGTTAACGCATTAGCCAACATAAACTAATAATAAGCAATGTCTTTTTTTACAACACATTAATCTTTGCTAATGTTAGCCAATAAAAATACAATTATTAATTGTTCATGTTAGCTTACTAATTAACTAATGTTAACATAAACAACTTGTAATTTGAAAAATGCATGTAAATTTCAAAATTAACATTAACAAAAAATGATTAAATGCTACAGAAGTGTTGTTAAATGAAACCTTACTGTAAAGTGTTACCAACTGACATTTGTAAATATTTTAATAACACAGTGAGCTATAAAATAAGGTTAATTTAGAAGATAAGGCAAGCAGCTTGTCAGTCCTTTAAGAAACAGCCAGTCAAATTGCAGTTTGCGCTAACAGGCCAGCCAATCATCTTGCAGCTAAAAGCCAAACTTGTCTAAGACAGACACTGATGCTGGCGCTTACCCAGAGCTGCTCAGACGATGTAAACTCACTGATAACGGTCTCGTCCTAAACACACAGGAGATGCATGTGTGTGTGAGGTACAAAGAGCTAAGAGCAGAAAAATACTACATGAAACCTATTTGGTGTGCAAGACCTGGCCTTTATTAAAACCTGGCCTTTCATTTTAGGATAAACTGAAAACACTTCATTGCTTTAACCTTTGCACTTGATGAATTGAGAGTAACAATAGCTCAGGAAGGCACAAGTTTTCTATATAAAACTCAGCGAACACTGAAAATTACACAGTGTCTGAAAGATGAATACCACACATTTTACTACACCACGCTGTGAAATGACTCATCAGACTGTGTAAAGTACAGGTTTCATGTCTAGGCAGTCAATTCACAGCTTTGCCTACAAGAGTAAATGAATGTGTTACTATTCACAAATTAGTATAACACATCTGATCCACCGTCTTGACTGAAAATGTAAATTCCCATCATTTACTCACTTTAAGCACTTTCTTTCTTCCAAGGAACACAAAATATTTCTTTTTTAAAGGAATATCTAAGAATTTCCATTCCAAGTCCTTATGGCAGCATTAGAGATATTGCATTCAGTTTGCAATTACATCAAATGTGTTCGTTTCTCACCTGGTATTCCCACGTCACTCTATATAGCACAAGGAACTGAATGAACCATTTATGGTGCTTTTTGTAATTTCACAGCTTGGCAGCACCAGTCCCCATTCAATGTCATTAGAGATGTAAAGTATTTGAGTAATAGACCTTCACTACTAAAGTATTAATTTGGAGTACTGTTAAAATTGAATACTTTTTACACGTTTACAATTTTATGCAGGCTTAAAAGCACAAAATACATGTCATCAGGACTTAAATCTTTCCTCAATGAAAAAATGATTTCTTGTGACTAACAAGCCAAACAATCATGCTCACATAAGTTTATATTTTCATTTATTTAAAATAAATATAAATTTTCCCACTGTCAGTGAAAAACCAAACAAATGAGAAAATAGTGATCAAAATGAGAAAATTGCATCAAAAATACTAAATACTACTCTTTTTAAAAGTCAATTTAGAAAAGCAAAGTTTACTTTTTAAAAATAACTTTTCAGTATTTTTTGGCTAGGTACTTTTTTTGAGTACAGTTTTTGACAGTATTTGTACCTGAATCAAAGTACAATTTCTCAGTGCTTTTTACATCCCTGAATATTGTAATATATAAACACACCAACAATATGAAAACTTCTGCAGTTACAGAATATTATTTCATATGAACGTAAAAGGTTCATTTAATGTACAGTAAGAACATTACAACACTATATTAGTGTCTCACATCATAGACACCACTGTCTATTTATAGACATCACACAGGTTATTACTTATACCCAGACATGTAGAAACTATTATAATAGCGGGTAGATAGTGGGAACACATAAAACAATTGTAATAGTTATGACTTTATAAAAAATTAAAAAAAAAACCTGATGCATTTCCAGATTTGATGTTGCTAGACTACAGATACTTACTTTTTTCTTAAAGCCTTGCTCCTCCAATATTTGACTACTCTTCTCGCTTACAGACACCACTTCCTGTATAACTTCCTGTTTCTTGTTGATCCTGTTTTTCCAATCTTCCTCTCCACTTTGCTTCAACATGGCTAACCTGAGAAAGGAAAGTATCAAATGCTTCACTCCATTTTGAACAATCGTTTACATTGTAGATGTGAAACTCGCACAGATAAATGCCTGCACTGTAATAAAAGTGAAAAATGTCAACTGAAAAGTGTTTCACTTTCAGAAATCCCACAGCATACAAAATTCTTCACAATTCAGCTTTCTCATGCGACTTTGTCATGGTTTGTTGTCTCTATCTCTCCGTCTGTACTCATTTCGTCCTGCCCTGCGGGGAAGGCTGGGAGATCTAAAATAGTGCTGTCCGCATTATCAGCGCTCACCGAGAACAGAGATGACCCAATTTCATTTATAAGACAAGACAGAAGGAGAACAGCTCCAGTCACCCTGCAAAATCTAAAGCACACTCCAATACATGTGCCATTGTTTCTTACACTGCAATATGACATAAGTGTGCTTTTAACATGTTGTTCATCTGCTACCTTTCATATACTAATCCTGAGACATAAAAACCTTGATTTCTAGCTAAAAAATGATATTCACATTACTTTTGAAGAGCTTGGGGTGAGAATTTTTTTTAAATGAAATTACTCAAGAATACAATAAATTGATCAAATGTGACAGTAAAGACATTTATAATATTCTATTTCAAGATTTATATTTCAATTAAACTTTCAAAGTATCATAAAAATGTATCAGTTTACACAAAAACATTAAGCAGCACAACAGTTTTTAACATTGATAATAATATGACATGTTTCTTGAGCAGCAAATCAGCATATTAGAATGATTTCTGAAGGATCATGTGACACTGAAGACTGGAGTAATAATGCTGAAAATTCAGCTTTGGTCACAGGAATAAAACTACATTTTAAAATATATTCAAATATAAAAAAACAGTTTAAATAGTACTACATTTTCACAATATTAGTGTTTTTACTGTATTTTTGATCAAATAAATGCAGCCTTGATAAGCATGAGACCTTTTTAAAATTTTTTTTAGAAATGACCCTAAACTTTTGAACGTTAGTGTATTTATTCCCATTTCTACATATTTTTTAGTAAATTATATGTCACTTTAAAGCTGGAGACTTTAGTTTGGTAGGGTAAATAAAAATACATACTTACAGGCTATTAATGAACCCTTGAGGGTCATTTTGAAAGATTTATACATTTACTAAATCAAAAATTAATATAAGAATGAATATTTGTCTTATGCTAAAATGCCATATTTTGTGTGAATTACCATAAATGGGATTACAATCTGTATGCTTTTGGACAATGTACAAGTGAAGTAATCATCACACACCTCTCTTTGATTGACATAGATGTCATTGCCTCTGGATCTTCCCGGATCTCTGGCTTTTGGTCTTTGGAGACGACGGGTCCAGACGGGCTGTATTTTCCCAGGATCTCTTCTTGGGGCTGTGTTGGAGGTGGTATGAAGCACTGGGGTTTTGGCTGGGTTTGAGGGGGTATCTTGGGTTGAGGGGGAATGTAGGAATGTGACTGGGGTGGAAGGAAGGATTGCGGTTTGGGCTGCGTCTGCGGCGGGACTCTGGGTTGCGCCTGCCCCTGGGGTTCAGGGAACAGCTGGGTTTTCCATGGAGGAGCCTGAGAGTCAACGTGGATGTGAGGTTGAGCGTCAGAAATGAGGTGTGTTTGTGGTTTGGCCTGTGTCTGTGGTGGTGTTGGTGGGCTGTAGGGTTGTGTTTGGGGTCGAGCGTGGGTTGGTGTGTAGATTTGAGGGTGCTGCGCTGGTTTTGGTTGAGGTTGTGGAGGCGTGTAGGACTGGGTTTGCTGGAGGTAAGCGAGAGCGTTTGAGGTGTGTGAAGAACTTCTGGAGGAGACCGCAGCCGTGCTCACCGTCTTCACGGGAACGCTGGGATCAGAGACATCTGGAGAAACACATTGAGATCTAGCATGAGAGCAAATACACATAACAAAGAGACTTACAGGGTAAATCCCACAAAAACTGTCAGAAACATGGCTAGTTCTCCACAAAAAGAAAGGAAATATATTTTGCATAAAGAAAAATTGAGTATATTTTTAGGACTTTTAAGATTTGTTTGTAATGTGACATTGATCTTTCTGTGAATTTTAAATGAACACCCCCTAAATCTTCATTAATGTAATGTGAAAAAATAATTTTAATTTCAAATTACGTTTTTTGTTTTACATCATGATAGTATTTGTTGAACTACCTTTAGTGTAAATGCATTGGCATTCATTATTTTTACACTATGCTGATTTTATGCTGATTTACTTGAATAAAAAACATTGTACTTCAATATTTTGCACTTTAATACAGTAAATGTTTTATAGGTTTGAGAATCTAATGAGAATAATCACTCAAAGAAGGGAATTATGCCAATGAGAATTTAGACTTAAAAATTATAATATAAAATAAAAAAATACATCCTTGACAGAATTATTATTATGATATTTAATTCAAAATTGAATATTTTGTTAATACAGTAAAAAAATACAAATTTCAATATATAATGAAAATCATCTTTGAAAAGAGAATTACAGTCATAATTTAAAAAATAATAATAATAATAAAATAAATCTTTTTGCTTTGTTTTGAGATTTTTTTGAGGGGGTGGTGGGGGAGGTGAAATTATGAACTGGACATGACAAAATTGACAGGATTCGTGAGACTGACCCTATAACCAGAGTCATTATATCAGTACTAATTAAATCAGATGCAATCAAGAACAGCTCAACGCTAATATACCATTCAAATACTTACATCAATCCATCCAGTTAATAATAGACACATACGTGTGTAGCCACAGCTATTCAATGCACCAGATAAAGAAAAAAATAAAATCATAAAAATCTAGAAATGCATTACAAATCTGCTGACACACACACACACACAGAGTCATGTTTATCACAGAGCTCAATCAATATTGGACACACATGAACAGACAGCAGCTTAAAGCACCACTGCCACACAAAACACACACATGCACAATGTTAAAAACACCCTTTTTCCTGTGAAAGCCACTGTCGCATTCTGCTATCATGGCTGTCCTTTCACATGTGGCAGACATGAACCCAATAACCCGCTATGTTTTTTCCTGTAGGGTGACAGCATGTCTATCAGTGTGCGCCGAGACACACTTCCAGCTGTCTTCCCGCTCCCATCTCTCATTCATTTCCCTCTTTACTACGAAACAATTCACACACACGCCTATTGCTTCCAGGCAAATGGATAGCAACAGCTTTGGCGGGTCGCAAACAAAAGCCACGGAGCCACTTCTGCCCAATTCATTTTGGCATCATTAGTTTTGCGCGTCAGACAAAGAAAGCCGCACGCTTGATGTATGATAAATTATGCTAATCACATTCGACTCAAGCAGCATGTAGGCTGGAGGCCGGTTAACCCAATCAGTGCAGCATGTGTGTGATTGTGTGCACAGAGACAACAGACACAGCTGATTGGTTTGCACACAATCTAAACCTCTTTTCTTTTTTGTTCTATGTATCCTTACCTGAGACGACTGCTCCGGTACCGCTTCCTCTTGCCGTCTGATGGGCATCTGGCGAGAGGTAGCCTCCCTGCGAGACGGGTGTACTCTCTTTTTCCCTTTCCCGTGGGCCGCTCAGCTCTGTCTCTCCCCTGCTGTGAGGGGGTGTGTGTCTGAGCGCATGTGTGTGCGGAGGGGAAGTCGCACTGGGGAGCTCTGTGTCTCTCTCCTCTCTACTTAAATACCCTAGTCTTCCCCTCTGCCCACTCTCGTCGGCCACACCCTTGCTGTATGCCAATTGGCCGGCAAGCTCTGCGGGGGGCGGGGACTGAACATCAGGTGCGAGTTTTTCCCCACTCTCTGTAAGACTGAAGTATCGAACTCCTCTCTCATAAGTCGGAAGCTGAGAAGAGACCGCCTGATTGGGCGAGGCTTGAGTGGTGGGCAGAGCCGCGGAGATCCCCACGCGAACATCCGCGGTCATTGATGGGGAAGCACTTGTCACCGTGGCAACAGAGGCCTGGGCGGTGACCACGGTAAGAGAGCGGACCAGTGATGCAGAGAGAGGCTCCAACTTCATGCTTCCATTTTGCAGCTGGAGAGAAAGAGAGAATAATTACATTTTCAGATGCCATTCGCATTTACAGAGCCCACAGAGGTCAGAGGTCATATGCAGGACGTATGATTCAGAGGCAGCTTGCAGAGATCGGATGTGCTTTGCATACCAAACATCCTCATTGGTAAACTTCTCAGACATGCAACAAACCTGATATTTTTTTACACCACTAATCATCATCATCATCATCATCAAGGTCTGTTTAAAACACGATTTTAATCCCACGTTCTTGAGAAAAAAAAATATGTCCAATAGGTGATTTTCTCTCATAGCAAGCACAGATTTGATTATTTAAAGGAATAGTTCACCAAGATAATTATGTTTGGTCATCATTTCTTTCCAAACCTCTAAAAAGTTTTTTTTTCTTTTTTCTGTGGAATATAAAAGCAGTTATTGTGCATAATGTCCTGGCTGCTTTTTACCCTCATCAGTGTAAGTGAATGGGGCTGTTGAGCTTAAATAAGCACCAGAAAGTTACTTTTTGTGACTTGTTCCTTGTGATAAATGAAGTACACTTTATCATATTTTTAAAAAGAGTACTTATGGAAATAATATTCTTTAAAAGAATATACTCTAGTGTGAAGTGAATATAATATTTTGTTATTTGTAATAATATAAATATGTAAAATTTATATTGTCATTAGTTGAATTTAAATGTAATTAGTTGAAGAGTATCTTTGACCAACTTATGTAGGATTTCAGCACATCTTTATATATAATTTCATAATTGCTTATATTGTCTTTGAAATATGGTTAAAGTGTACCAGTGCTGAATGTACTGAAATGCATTCATGGTAAACTATAAAATATGCTTTAATGTCATTTCTATTGAAACTTGTATGTTGTGTATCTAAATATTTTTGTAATTACATATCTGTAATAATGATGAAACTGCAATTTAGTACACTTAAAATTAATTAACTTAAATTTGAACTTTAAATTTTAAACTTAAATTTAACATCAAATAACATTACAGTTCAAATTATAATCAAGAACTTCATCACGTGCTTCAGGATGTCTTTTCTTTAAAGTACAACAAAAGATCAGTAAAACAATTATTTAAAATGTACTTTACACCTTTTGCAGTAGAACCTTTGACATTATTATAAAGTTATTATATTTACATTATTATTAATTTTTTTTTTTTTTTTTTTACAAAAAAATGGTTTACTTAAGTGTGTTAAGAAAAATAGTCATGAAAGCATACTCTTTCAGTACACTTAAGTGGCCTTTTATTTCAATAATGTTATTATCTACAAGTACAGTTTTTCAAAAATATACTTTTAAGATTTGAAGTACACTACAATAAAGTTAAGTGTACACCTTTTTCACAAGAGGTTTGCTATATTCCATATCATCTGAAGCCATATGGCCTTGTGTGAGGAAAAGGCCAAATTTTGGAGCCTTGCAGCCTCTGTCTTCCCATATGCTTTTGGTGTGCAAAGAAAAATCAGCATTAACATTCTGCTGAACATCTCATTCACTGAAAAACAAAAACAAAGTTTGGAAAAACATGAGTAAATGGCCATTTTAATTTTGGGGTGAACTGTCCCTTTAATAATTTAACACAGGCACAGTGAAATGCAGTTACTCGGTCAATCTCTTAAAATAAAGTAATGAAAATCAAAGCAGTTATAATGCAACTCCGAAGTAGCAAAAACCCAGTTGGAAATGCAACGTTGTTGGGGAGTCAGCAATTAACCAATCAGCAGCTGCTGCCAAGGCAAAGCTCTCTCTGACCAGCCAATCGAAAGCCTCAGTGCAGAGTGTCTTACTTGCTCGCTCTGAGGGGGACCAACAGAATCATTAGTCACAGCGGGTTGATCTTTGAGACCGGACGGATCTACGTCTTTTGTAAGTTCCTGTGAATGGCACAGTGTCTCTGGAGTCAACTACAATTGCTAAATGATCTCTCTTTGATAACGTATATCTAAAGGTGAAGGGCACATTTTCCAGGCCATTTGTGGCACCAAACTGAAACGTAAAAATTATAATAGTCTCCAAATACAGAAAACACAATGAATCTTTTTGTCTGTGAACTAACACACAGGTAAAAAGTGGGAGGCCTCACCTGATCAACCTCGCCCTGGGTGATAGGTTGAGTCTGAAAGCGGGCGTTGGCTCTTCGCTGGCGTGTGTCAGGATGGGGTCCGTTTGCTGATTGGCCAGAGGGTTTTGACAAGCGATTGAATAATGCCATCTTCTCAGAAAGGCTTAGGGTTGATAGGTCCGGCTCCTCTGGACCCAAATCCTCTTCTCCTGGAACTGCTTCCTTTGAAACATCTTCTGTCTCCTGCTCATGGTGGGTCGATCCGTGTGCTGATGATGCCTGCAGACTGGAGAAGAATTACACATTGTCATACTATATTAAAAGTACTGCACACAGAGTGACCGAGACCAGTCTGGCTGCTAAAAAAAACCTTCACAAAATAATCAATTATGGTAAGTAAAGTATCCCAGTGAATATCCCAATAAGTAATCCAGTTTATTCATTTGTTTATATCAAAATCAGAATGAGCTTTATTCGCCAGGTATGTTTACACATACGAGGAATTTGTTTTCATGACAGAAGCTTCCAAGGTGCAACAGAACGACAGTGACAGGACAAAACACAGATAATAAAAGAATAAAAAATAGAAATAGGGGAATATAGTCTGTGTCTTTGAGATTCAGTCATCAGACCTGTGAGAGCAATACGACACATTTTATACAGTCAGCTGATGACTTGTGTCCATAAATGACTGTTACATTTTTCTTTTAAAACTAACAAAAACTACTAATTATACTACATAGCTGTATAAAGATAAACATGTACTAAACATGTTAGATACCTCTGCATTGTACAAAAGTGTCAATTAGCTTATATAAACTAAAACTAAACTAATATAATATAATATATAAGGAAGACAACAGGTGAAAACGGTTCTTGGTAAAAGAAAAAAAAAACTTTGAAAAATGTTTTATATATGTTTATTTCTAGAACTTGCTGATCTCATATTATGGTGAAATTGAGCATTAATCTTCACCCATGAGATGGCACCTGTGTGAATCACCTGTGGGTCTGTTGTTTCGATCAGAAACAATACATTTTATTGTTTCATTCTAATAAACACACACAAATGGAGTTGAACTCACTGCCTGGCCAATGTTCCAGACTACATCCTCAGTTTAAAAAAAGACATAGGATTCAAATACATGTGTTGTGTTCTTTTCCTTGATTTAATTTCATTGCTTTACTCTCTCTCTTTGCCTTTCTAGTTTTAGTTAATCTCTCACCCTCTCTCACGCTAATAAAATTGCTGACAGACGGGTGACACCTCTGACATTTCAAAGCACATAGAGAATGCCAAATGTGTTTTGCTACTTACCATGTGACTATTTACAGCTAATCTGGGTGACCACGCGCTAATGTAGACACCCAAAACATCTGCACATGCTCACACGCATTAAAATACTCTTACTTTTTCACACACACACACACAGACACTTGCTCACATTGCAATATCATGGAACTGCATAACCTCATAATTGCATGCCAGACATTCTGTTTTCACACTCCCAACAACAATTTACAACAGCGTGTGAACGTAATATCCACCAGCAGATGGCACACTGACACAAAAAGATTCCCACAGAGACTTGCAACATTTTGAGAACTGATGCACCAGTCAATGAATGAACTGGGCAATGTGTCTCTTTCTTCTAAGTATGGTCTGAATTCTCTACTAATATGCAATCATGCTGTCAAAGAACACACAGTTCTACTTCCATAAAAAGTCCAAGGCAAGCAATGAACAAATTAAGAAACAGCATGCAGCCCAAGACGACAAGGCCTACAGTATATGCTCATATATACACAAATAAAATGAAGCATTCAAATGATACCTGAAGCTAGTCATGGAAGTGCTGACTACAGCAGGACTGGGGATTCTGGGAGCAGTGGTTTGAATAGTGATGACTTGGGAAGGGGGAGCGGGGGAACTTTAGAAGAGGACAAAAACAAAGTAATGTAGAGGGAAGTAAACAACAATCAGTGCAAAAGTAGGGTTGTAGAAGAAATCATAGAAACATCAGGGTCAAAGTAAAAATTTTCAAATCCAATGAGTCGTTCAGTACGGTGACGCATTGCTGCCACACACATATTTTTTCCACTCAATTATGTCATTTTAACAACATCTTTTCTCGTAATAACGAGATGTTTTCTCGTTAAAACGAGATATGTCATAAAAACGATATAATTCTCTCGTTAAAATGACATTTTTCTTGTAAGAATGACATATCATGCCATAAAAACTATATGTTTTCCCATTATAATAGATAGATGGTACGTTGCACTGCTGTCGCCACAGTCTGTACATAACCTAAACGAGGATCTGAACACTGCTGAACTTATTGAAATACACTGTTTTAAATGTATTTTAACGTAATGGTTTTAATTGTAGCGGCATGTTTATTAGGATTAATCTCCAATCTGTCTACAATATAGTCTATCCAATAACTGCACTCAGACCAATAACTCCTTTAGGCTATGATCAGATCAAAAGAGTTATTTTTGAATAATCGACTCCGGGCTTGGAATATTTCTTTATTTGAATGACTGAAGTTTGGTTTAACAACAAATCGAAATACGAACAAAAATAAATAAAAAGAGATTTTCTAATAGGCTAATAATAATAATAATAATAATAATAATAATAATAATAATAATTATTAGGCCTATATTATTATCATTATTATTATTATTATTATTATTATTATTATTATTATTTCGTTCTGCTTGGCCAAAGGGCAAACAAAAAATAAGATAGATTTTTCTTATTTTTTGTTCGTGGGTTAAAAAAAATGAGCTTATGCTTTAAGGCTATTTGTGTGTGGGCGGCCCTAAAAACACCACTTTTCAACTCAGCCTGTCTTTACTGTCTATCCCATCACACAGAATAAAAGTTCATCTGATGTAGGCCTACCGCTCTGCAAATTAGTCACAATAACGTTTCTTCACACTGTTTCGCTGTTGTATATCTCATATAAAGCACAACACTGCTCTTCTCAGTTCGGCGGCGGCGCCGGCACAATCCCTTACATAACAGAGGAAAGAAATAGCCTATAAATGTCTGCTTTATTTTCTATACTTCCACAATAACAACAAAACGCTACAAATTGCTTTTGTAAAATAACAGGGTGCGCTTTCTGGTGCAACTTTTTATGTCTAAAGGTCTGCTTAAATAAAGCAAATCAAAAAAATAATTTGTGTTTATTTAATTCGTATAGCCTAAATCCAACAAGAGGTAGGCCTGTACATTCTTTCCTGTCTGAGCTCATCTGTACTAGCGCAGCCTATTCCTTCAGTATAAAGCAAAGCCTAGAATTTAACCCATAAGAAGAACGCGATACAATGCATGGCTTGATTCAGCTACAGATATCATTTAATAATATATAATCATTAATACATAATTAATATATAATCAGACTAAAGTATCAAGGCCGCCCATGCATATGAAACAAATATTAAAACATAAGCTCATTGTTTACCCACGAACAAACAAATAGGCCTATACGAAAAATAAATTTGTTTGCCCGTTTTCAAACAGAACTTAATAATAATAATAATAATAATAATAATAATAATAATAATAATAATATAGGCCTAATTATTTTTAGGCTATTATTTATTATTATTATTATTATTATTATTATTATCCTATTAGAAAATCTCTATTTATTTTTCCTCATTTTTTCGATTTGTTGTTAAATCAAACTTCAGTCATTCAAATAAAGAAATATTCCAAGCCCGGAGTCGATTATTCAAAAATAACTCTTTTGATGTGATCATAGCCTAAAGGAGTTATTGGTCTGAGTGCAGTTATTGGATAGCACTATATTGTAGACAGATTGGAGATTAATCCTAATAAACATGCCGCTACAATTAAAACTATTACATTAAAATACATTTAAAACAGTGTATTTCAATAAGTTCAGCAGCGTGCAGATCCTCGTTTATGTCAGACTGTGGCGACAGCAGTGCGGACAATCGCTTAGCTCGCTCACATAATGTACCATATATCTATTATAACTGGAAAATATATAGTTTTTATGACAATGTCGTTATTACGAGGAAAAGATGTCGTTTTAAGGAGAAAAGATGTCGTTTTAACGAGATAATTATATCGTTATTACGACATCTCGTTTTTACGAGAAAAGATGTTGTTTTAACGAGAAAAGATGTCGTTAAAACAACATCTCGTTATTACGACATAATTAAGTGGAAAAAATTGTGTGTGTGGCAGCAATGCGTCACCGTAATTCAGCATCAAACAAGTGACCATGGGAATGTGAGTAGACGATGGGTTTATCCCTTAAATGAATCGTTCACCCACAAAGAAAATTCTTTCACTATTTACTCTCCCTCATGTTGTTCTACACCCATATGCAGTCATTTTTTCCAAAAACACAAAAGGAAAAATTTCATGCTGCTCTTTTACAAACATTTACAGTTCCTAATGACCACAAGCTCTAAAAATACAAAAAACTCTATCAAAGTAGACCACATCAGCTTTATGAATTCATACAAAATACAATACGGATTTCAAATCATTTTTTGTTGATAATTCTTGCTTCTTCAGAATTCAGACCCTTCACGCCACAAAAAGTAGAAAATGACCTACGTAGCAGCAATGACAACTTCCTCTGTCGTGACCGGCTGTGTCTGTGAACGATCCTGCACTCGTCTGAGTCTCCGTTCAACAGCTGCATTGCGTGATCGAGGTTTGGGGACACCTCCCTCTGAAGTCTTCTCCAGCTCCTGCAAGACAAGAGGTCAAAACAAAAAACAAAGTTTGGTTATTATCTCAATTTATTGACACTTTTATGCTATATATATATATATATATATATATATATATATATATATATATATTCAGTGCATACGTTTTTTAATCATTAGTTTCATGTGTTTTCATATAACAAGTTGTGTGTGCTACAGAGATTTGATACCCTGAAAAGAGACCTCTTGTCTGCCACGCTCATTTTAGCTCGTTCATCCATTTTTTCTTCATCCACTAGACAAAAAAAAAAAAAAAAAAAAAAAGAAAAAAGAGGGTTAAAGTTAACTTTACTTTACTGTTACTGAATATTCTCTATTTATAGAACGGTTGTGTAAAAGAATGACTGTGGCCACAGCTGCAGATATTTGGTACAACAGTTTGTTTGATATTGCTTAAATTTTGACTCACATTCTGCACGTTGAAGCTCTGGACTAAGACGAGACCTGAAGATAAAAGTACAAACAGAACAAAAATAATTGACCCTGAGAATTTAAGTGTTGTGGTATGATGACTAAAGAAATGCACATTACAGATACTGAAATGTGTTCATATCCAAATTCAGATAAGAAGTATTAAAAGACTGTGAAATACTTTACCACTAATGATAATAAATTAGTGGTTTCAGTGCAACACCTGACTTCTTGTTTCATTGTACCTATCAGACTCCAGCCTTTCGGCTGATGTAATTGGCTGGGTTCTAAACCTCTCAGATGACTTCCTGTCATCTCCAGGGGAAATGTAACGTCTGGGTTGACGTGCTCCTCTCTCCCGATCAATGCAGACAACTGGATCGATCTCCATGGGAACCTGGTCTCCTTTAGACTCCCTTTGTAAGACAAGAAAGATCTTAAAATTAGTTTAGTACTGAGCCTCTAAAGCAATATTTGCAGAATAGAAACATCTGCAGAAAAACACTTTTTGTGCACACAAGAAATAATCTCAGGGCACTTTAGGAGCTCCACAGTTGAGACAAAATTAAAAAAAAAAAAAAAAAAAATTAGTCTTTAAAAAAAAAAATGCTGCAACAAAGCTAGTTTAGATAAGTCAGCCTGGGTTATCCCAATTACCCCAAATTTTAGAGCAATACATCATCAAATCAATCAATAAATCAACAAATCACACAAATTTTATTTAGCAATGATAATCATGCATTTGATGAAGACAAAATAAAATTTATTCATGCAAATGTCAAGGCAAGGTTATGATCAAGCAGTGGCATCCAGGCATCCAATCTACAAAATCTCATCCTGATGCCCATATAGTTAGAGAATATTAGATTAAATGATTTAAATGCAAAGTCATTGTTGAAGCCATTGTTGAACTGTCTTTTGGCATTGCAATTATACTGCCGGATTTACTAAAGACGCGCAGTGAAGAATTAGCGCTGAAAAGTCGTGGACAGTAATTTTTGCGCCTGACCTTATTGAATATGCATTTGCAGGAGTTTCCCTTTCAGACGCAAAATTTATGGTAGGAGAGTATTAAAATGAATCACGCAACATGATTTACTAACATTTGCTCTCGTCAAATTACTGGTATTTGCGACATTATTTAATGCCCAAAAAAGCATGTCTTAAAGCAGGCGGTAATTTGCATTGCTCTTGGTAGTTTGCGCTGGTCATTATGGAAATGAGATGTTGCGTCTGTGTCCTTTAATGTGCACATTGTCAGTAAATCACGCGCAGAATTTTCCCTTCCCATCGGCGCTTTTATGGAATTGCGCTCTAATGCTAATTTGCCCTGTTTAGTAAATCTGGCCCTTAGTTGCTTGGATGACAAGTGGCAAAGTTTCAGCAATTACAGATTAAACCTTTTAATGAAGAACAGCACACAAGTGATTGCGTATGATTAAAAAAAGGCAGAATTTCACATCCAGTTGCTGGGGTTATTACTTAGAGGTTAGTGGGTCTAACCATCATCTCTGACAAAACTTTGATTTAGCATGCTGACATGCCAGTTCACATACAGCTCAGGTCTGCGTCCAGAAGCATTCTCCAGGTAGGAATGTCTCAGCTTAGCCACAGAAACTCTTGTGTCCAAGGTGCCCATTTCACCATTGGCCACACCACTCTGCTCTCTAGTATGAAGCCCTGTACCCATCACCATGGCAGACTCTCGACTGGCAGCACGCTCCAGACTTCTCAATGCAGCAGATCGTTGAGTTACTCCAATATCTGACATGGAGCGGATTCGCACCTGTGGCCTGAGGTCACCTGCATCCTGACTCACTCGATGTTGAGCTTGTGGGAGGGAGGAACCTTTCTGCAAGTACCCTCCAACGTCACCCACCTTATGGTGTGGAAAATGCTGTTCATTGTTAAACTGTGTGGGAGCTGTGTCCATTTCTTCAGGTAGGTGTGTGTTTAACCTCTGCTTTCCTTTCTCACGTCTTTCAAAGTTATCATCTGGCTGGCCCATTCGATGCACTCCTTGCACTTCCCATTCATCCAACTGGCCGATTTTACGTACCCTATGTCCCTGCCAATCATCTTCTGATTGGCTTATCCTTCTTCGTCTGATATACCCTTCTTCATTCTCTGACAGATTGATCCGCCGTCTTGTACCATGTCCTTCTGCCATTTCTTTTTGCAGAAACCTTTGACCTTCTTTCTGCTCCTCTACCTCTTGACCGGTTTTCCTATCACCATGCACCAGTGGTTCAACAGACTGTAGAGTTTGGCCTTGTCTTCGATCAACTTCCCATTCTCTTACTTTGAATTCATCAACCTTCCTGACACCTCCTTGATCCATCCTCTCTAACCGGTTAATGCTCCAATTATCTTGATCCTCCTCCTTTTTAATACCAGCAACTTGCTTATTTTCTTCTCTTTGACCAATTTTTCTTACACCACGTCCCACATCTTCACCTTTCCAACTATTCTTTGTGTCACTGTCTCTTTCCTCAGATTGACTGGTCCTTCGGTCATCATTCTGTTCTCTGTCTTTTAGTAGACCAATTACCTTTTCACCTGCTATTGTTCCCTCCTCCATATGAGCAATTTCTCTTCCATTAGGCCCTTCCTTTTCTTCCAGCTGGTGCAACTTTCTTCCACCACTCTCCTCCGTCTCCTCTGACTGGCTGATCCTTCTGATTCTCCAACTTTCCAAACCTTCATCAGTTTGTCCACGCATGGGATCATCCACACTCTTTTGCCTGCGGCGGATCTCTGAGGGTAGCACAGCCTTTCTGCTCCTAAGTAACCCTTCTGAAGCTGGATCCACTCTGGATGCTGATCGACCTTCTCTGTGAATGGGCTGAATGTGATCTGCACTGGCCCTTCGTCTAGTCTCTTCACCCTCTTTGTCAGCAGGTGTCGAACCAGGTGCGGGCAAGCGTCCTTTGGGATCCAGTGTCTCAGATTTACTAAGTGAAGGTCCAGGCACAGGGTGAGCTGCATGAGCATTTGAAGGTGGGGATAGATGGCTAGATGTATGGGAAGGAGCTGAGTGAACAATTTGTCCATATGCTGGAGGCAGTGCCTGGACTGAACCATACTGCAGAGGTTGGCTGTGACCATAATGCCTATGTGACTGACGTGAATGCAAGTTATGTTCATGTTCATGTAGAGGCTTCTGAGTAGGTGCATGTGCTTGAGCTGGTTGGCGAGTGTCCCGATCCAAAGGCACTGGTTGAAGGATAGCCCTATACTTTTGTACAGGTGGTGGGGCATCTCTGGGACCAGGTAATGGCTGCTGGAGATCTTTGTATGCTGGGTGTGGTTGCTGGGAAGGTCTGTGCATTTGTGATGGTTCTTGAGCATCTTGACTATTTCGCCTTGGTAAGGATTGCTTGATTTGCCCGAATCCAGACTGATGACCCATGGTGCTAGGGTGTATACCAGGACTCTGTTCATAGTTTGGGGGCTCTGCACTTTGGGCACGCTGATGATTTCCAATTTCACTTGAAACTATGTGTTGAAAGGCAGGTGAGTCCATACTGTGAGTGCGCTGGAATCGCGGCCGCTCCGCACTATGTGCCCTTTGTTGACGGGTCTCCTGATTCGGTTGTTGGATTGGGGGTTCAGAGCTTCGTGTTCGCGGTTGGTTTGCAGATTGAGGTCGTGGAGCTAAATATGGAGGGGCAACTGCTGGATGACGTCTGACAGAGGATACATCTGGCCCTGAATCAGAACCTCTTCCCGAGATGTCCTCCCTTGTCTGTCTCTCTCTTACTCGTATTCTTCACGAAGGGAGGAAAGAGACGAATTAACATTCGTCCAATTCAAAAACATGACCTAATATCAACCTGAGAGAAAGCGTCAAGTTTATTAGAGATGATGAAAGATTAAAAAAAAAATTCCCCACAGATCAAGATAAGAACCATCTCCTCAGCTTACAATAGAACAGGGGCTTTAGCACAGCGTAGTTCTAGGGCCTTAGTTCTGGGAAATAGATAGCTTAAGCCTCTTTCACACAGCCATTCCGGAAAATACATGGAAAATGTGTCCCGTGATTTGTCCCGGGATGGTCTGATCTTGGTTCATTCACACTGCAAGTGATTTTCCGGGAATCAGTGCGTGCGTTCACACACAACCCATAAATATCCCGTAAAAACACGTGTATAACGCGCCACGCACCATTTCACTAGCGAACTGGCGAACGATTTCAGCTTCAGCGCGGATAGTGAGGCGCTCCCTGACCACTGCTTTTTCCAGTTTACACATTTTGTGTCATGTAAACGTTGATCTGCCTTCAAAACACCCGGTAAAAGAGTCGCATGCGTCATCAGCCTTTACGGCATTGATCCGGCTTTTGTTCACACAGCGCTCGTTCCGGGACTGAGCCCGGCAATGTTACTAGGTCCCCAACCCGGGATCGATCCCGGAATTAATCCCGGGACGTGTTTGCGTTCACACAGAAGGCACTCCGGCAATTTTCCGGGACCAACGTGCAGTGTGAAAGGGGCTATAGTGATTCCTAGAGAACCTATTTCCCCCTTGGGTTGTTTTCCTGGTTGCATTCGCACCGGCAGCAGGAACTCTGAAGCGGCCAACAGCGATGTCTTTATTTGCGGGATTTTAAAACGTCAACAACCAGGGAATGGAGGATGTCATGATCAGAGCTGTTTTTGTTGTGTGTTGTGGGTTTCGCGATAATGGAGATGAAATGTAAACGTGCAATTTACGTTATTGAAAGCGGATGAAACTGAATAAATCTCCTATGACAACTTAAAGTGTTACATATCATTGAGGCTGAGAAAAGAACACAACGCTGTAGTCAACAGATACCTAAATGCCGTTTCCATGTTCATGGAGTAAATATTTTTACATGGCTTTTTAATTTTGCTGGGTAGCCAATGTTTCATATGTGTTTGGCCAATCATCATACGCTTACGTCACTGATAGTTCCTATAGAACCGTTTTAGACCCTACTCTGAAGTAGGAGTTAATTTAGTTCCCCCAAACAGAGTTACTAGAACTAACTATGTTCCTAACTCCTGCAGTGCAAACACACCAAAAAGCGGGTACTTCCACCAATAGTTCTAGGAACCATAAAAAAAGTTCCTCCGGTGCGAAAGCCCCTTATGTTTCAATAAATTCTACAGCTAGCTTTTGCCTGAAATCAATATGTTAAACAGGGGAATAAAAAAAACAAACAAATCAACATATTCTCTTTTCAGAATGTATTCTTCAATAGCTGGAAAGCAAAGTCCAGTTATTTACAACCCTTTTGATAGAGTAATATAAATACATTAACATGCAATAGTGTCTTGGTAACCATTTATGGTTACTTGTAACCATTTATTGGTAATCTCTCAACCAGCAATGATTCCACAGCACACAAATAAGCTCCACCTGTTTTATATATATTTTTTTTTCATGTGAAAAATTGAAAAGGAATGAAGCCAAGTTTCATTGTTAGGAGCTGGTCTCTGGTGAGGGGCAAAGGTCAAGGGTTAAAAAAAACAGTGAATGGAGGAAGGGGATTAACGAGGGAAATGTTTGCCAACATCTACGATGACTATATATGGAGAAAGTCAAGGTAATGAAAACTAAAGTCTGCAAATGTATTTTGTGTGCATGTACTTCGTAGGATATAAGGTCAAATGTTGGAAAATGGAGTTAGCGGGTCAACTGGGGAAATTTAAAGGGTTACACTACCACTCTGATACCTGGATGGCCAGTTGATTTGAGAGTATGATTCACTGTCCGTGTCTCTCCTGAGGGACCACTCACTCTGAGAGAGAGCTGCCAAGCTAAAGAACACAGAGGCCCAGACCCCAGTTATCACAGTAACATCACCATGACATTCAGCACTATAAAACACACTCATGGCTTTACCAATCCTCAAAGAGATTCTAAATGGGGACCATTGTGGTTTCACAAATAAAACGTCTTTCCACTTTCTCTGCTTGTTTCCTCTCTTCCTTGTTGTATAGTTATTCAGTTTCATATTAGGCTCCTCAATTAGTCTCTGACATCATTTCTGCCCTAGAGGCCTTCATTAAAGTATGATCGTCTCATCAGTCTGGACATCTTTCTCCTCAAGCGTTGTTTAGATTTTCAAAGTTATGTAACACTTCAGATAGAACACATGCACCTGTACTTGAGTATAAAAGTTATGAAGTTATCTTTGTATATACTGTAGGGGTCTCATATAGCAACAGTCACAACTTGTGGTCAGTAAATCTCAAAATACAAGTCACCTAGTCTGACCCTCAGTGTTTCAGAAGAAATTTTATTGCTCTTTTCTGCTTATCTCCAGATAAATTTTATGAATGTCTGAAAACCAATTACTGTCATACTAAATAACATGCATCACTCATCCACCGCTATGGGGAGACTGAGCTTTGAAAGTAGGGTAAAGTAGAGCTTTGAATGCAGTATCTTTCAGCAGAGCTTCAGAGTGAAATTCTTGCTGATGTCCAGTGAACAGTTCTACATATTGCACCCCAGCTCACCAGCTCTCTGGCATGACTGTAAACCTGACTAAACACAAAAGCTGGTCCATTCAGCATTTTTACCAGGAATATGTTCAAGAGCTTCAGCCTTATCCGAGTAAGGCAAAAAAAAATAAAAATAAAAACCCAAAGCATCCAGTGCTGAGGTCCACTGTATTAGAAGATAAATTATGGCAATTGTTAACCCTGTTGCTTTTACTTGCTTTATAGAATGATGTCCAAAAAGTAAGCAAGAGTTGAGATCTTGAATTTCTCATTTTCTGAATGAAAATCTCTTTTCTTTTCTTTGTTGTAAATCTGTCTTTGTAAATATGCATTCCCTTACCCATAATTCATGTACCCATTAACTACCCATGTACCCATTAACTTTGAGGCCTTCAATATGCTAGCATTCCTTTAAAATAAAGGTCAAAAAGAGAGCAAGTCCCATACCAACTTGCTGTTTTAAAAGGAAGTATGCCAATACAGAAACAAAATAACACAATCAAAATCAGGGTCATCTAACAAACATTTTTAAGTTCCAGAACTGAGCACACATACTTACCCCTGTCTGTTGAGGATATTTTGAGCTTGCTGCTCGATGAACAGGTCTCCTGGAGAGATGCCATATCGTGCTGTGGGTAACGAAGCTCTGCGTGCTGTCCTAGGAGAACTTGCTACAGTGACAACAGCGACACCCCTCGCTGGTTGGGCTGTTGTTGTTTCCATTGGAACCGGAGCTTCCTGTGGGCATGGTTTCGTACTTCGGTCAGGTGCTCGTCTATAATTTTCCAAGTTCATTGCCCTCTCTCTCTCTCGCTCGGCATCTAAGCCTGATGGAGGAGGAGCAGGATTGGGGGTGGGGTCAGAAGGCATGAAGACCCGCCCTATTCCAGAACTGCTGTATTTAGACCTGCTGCTGCTTCGGTCCCGCCCCTCGTCCTGCTCATGCAATGCCCCGCCCCTTCTCCTGCTCTCACCACGTCCCCTGTCAGGAGGAGCCCCTTTGTCCGACAGGTCAGACTCTCTCCGTGCACGTGTGTAGCGTGGTGCGTAATCCAGATCCACCTCCTGGTCGAGGAGGATTCCGTAACGTTCTGATAATTGTCGCCGACGTTCAGCTTTGTAGCGCGCAATCCGCTCGGCTTTAGAGCTGAAGCTGGCTGGATCAGAACCTGCTGGGGTAGGGCTGATTGGCTCAGGATGGATGGATGACTGTGGATCTGGACGTGTCCGAGCTCTGGACTGCCGCTCTGGAGCTTCTATCTCATCACGGCTGTAGCGCCGCACTGTAACGTAACACATAGAGAGTGAATAGGAGAAATTCTACAATTTGGTTGGCACAAGATATGACCTGAGCCCCTTGTTCAATGTAAGTCTGTGGGATTTTTCCA
>JAFVLL020008338.1:0-31437 GCA_021397915.2 Tor tambroides
CCAATTAGCCGGATCATGATTAGCACGATGATATCATCTTGGATGTCTCATTTGATCTCGGATGTTTTAAGCAACGTACGAAGAACGAGCCCCAGGTGTTCTGAAATCCATCCCTGCTGAAAAACAAAACAAAACAAGGATTTAATGATTATAATGGGAATTGTATTGGTTTTAATGGAAACTGTAATGGTGTCTACTGCTATGTGATGGATTCTACTGGTGGGATGTTAAATCCTATTGGAAAAATGCCCAAAACACACTACAAAAAGGAATTTTGTAATGGTTTTACTTGAAAAAGCTAATGGTTCATAATGGTATTTTAATGGAAACCATTGGAATTTCTGTGATGGTTTCTATTGGGCTTCTATTGGGTTTTTTAGCAGGGATTTCCTGGAGACAAAGAATGAAGGACAGGAAATAAAAGAATGAAACTCTCAGTCTCCAGATGATGGTAGAAGAAAAAAAAAGATGAACCGAATGAGGTTATCCAGAAAGTGGTCCTTCATCCAAAGGACGTGATGCTTTGGTCAAAGAAAAGCATTGACATATTCCACCAAAGATGTAAAGATGACATAGTATATCCTGATGCAACAGGAAGCATTGTGAAGAAAAGGAAACACAGCACAGGTCCTTTTTACATATACGAACTGGTGGTCAGAAACCCAAATAAGGGTTCTTCCCCTTTTCCAGCAGCTACGTATGTGACCTGTGACCACACTACCTCATCTATTCTGTATTTTCTCAGTGTTTTCCAGACAGATCATTCCAAGCAATATGGACACAAAAACATCATCCCACTCATGATTGTATGTGATGGATCGATGGTCCTCATGAATGCCATCTCACTCGTCTTCTGCCAAACCAACCTCAATGCCTTGCTCCAAAGTTATTATCGAATACTGACAGGGAAAGGCACTGATGAAGACTTCAGTCTACCTATTCTCCACCGTTGTCTAAGCCATATAATGAAAAATGCTAAATCCCTGTGCAAAGAGCAGTAATTATTTTTTTCCCATCAAGCAGATAACCGTATTAATGGCAACAACGTATTCATAAGGACTTATGACAATGTTCTTATTGTTATCTCTGTCTCAGTGCACCCAAGAACTACAAGCTGGCCATGCATGTTTTTTGGGCTTTTGACCACAGCGAGTTCCCTTGTTGAGTTTGATGAAATGCTCACCAGCTGCACTGTCATCTCAAACCCATGCAGCTCTGAAAATGTTGAGAAGCACTTCAACAACATCCAGACTTTATTAACCACTACTGGGGAATCAGCTGATGATGACAGCAACATTGTTTCTGAGGACCTTGCGGTACACAGTAAAAACTTTACATATGTCTTGAAGTAATGTCTTTTGCTAACTTGGTTAGAATCACTCATGCAAACATCATGTCAAATTTCATATTTTAGGACACCTTCAGTCAAACGCCTTTTCACAAATATTTCATGGAGGTCATATGCTCTGCACCCCTCGACCAAAAAGGGGATCCTAAAGTGTGCTACAGCGAGACGTTCATCTCCTCATTGGCTGCCTACTTCTTGCCTCATGCAGCTCTTTGACAAGCATGATGCTGGTCAGTTACACTTTTTGTGATTGAAAGAGTCACTTAGATAAAAACTTAAACGTATCTGTCACATGTTGGTTTCCGTTTAGTTTCCTGTTTGTCCTTATTTGGTTTTGTTCCGGTTCCTTTCATGAGTTCATTATTAGTTAATCATCATCAAGTCTGCTCACCTGTGTTCATCTCGTTTGCTCCTTAGTTTGTTTGTCTTTATATGCCTTCTGTTTCTTGAGTTCCAGTGTCCTGTCTTAAATTGTAACCTTGTTTTGGAATCGTTCTCTGTCGTTGTTCTTCACGATTAAAAGTACTTTTGTTATATCCCTGCTTCCTGAATTCCCTGAGGAGATGGCACGTTACAGTATCTTTGGTTATTCACAATAATTTAGGTGTACAGTTGTAATTGACCGCACAGTATGTTTGTCAGATGTTTTTAGTACTTTTGGCCCATTGCTAGGCATGGACAAATAATGTCCATGTGGGTCAGTCAGCTCATCAAATGCTTGCTCCATAGCAAATATCAAAATCCTTTAATCAGATACAAATGAAATTTGTTATGCAAATTAATTATTCAAGGGCCGTTGATTTGGTCAGTTTTGGTCTCATAACCTTTCCTCTGCTTTCACAATCAGGGCAAATTTTCAGCTTTGTACAGAGCTTGTGTTGTTCTAAGTACTGTACAGATATGATGTATGATGGATGCAGAAATGTGTCCTTAAACCATGACCAAACAAGATGTACAACTAATGTGTTATACTGTATCTACAGGAGACCTGGGCAGGCATGGTGAAGGACCCCCATACCAGCTATTCTCAAAGAAATTTTCAAAGATTTCGAAGAAAAAAACCCAGGTGTTGAATAATTTGAATGAATATATGCAATGTAACGGTTACATTTTTGAACCTATTATTTCATTCTGTACTAATCCCTTAGATAAGATACTATAGTCCTTTTCATTTTCTTATTATAGCTTCTAATGTCTTTCCTGAAATAAAGCAGGTGTCTGCAGCCCCGCGGTCAAGAACCACACCTTCTACTCACAGACAGATACCATTAGTAGCAGTAGAAGACCCAAAGACAGACAGCCAAGACAAGATGCTTCAGAGGTGAACTTGACTGTGCTGTCTTTTTATGTGCTCTTACAATCGCAATAGTTTGACCAAAGTATGGGAACACTTTAGAGTACTGTTACATCATTAATGAATATCTACACAAGAACATGTGAATAATGCACTCTAGAAACTATTAGTAACTAACAAACTCTGATTAATGAATTAGTAAGTAATAGTTCTTCATAAGAAATTACTACTTATTTGGATGGAAAAATGAATAACAGTGATACTCTAGTAATGACTGAAATCATTATAAGCTTTGAGGGTTTTGTAAAGTATAGGATGGAAATTATTCAGGTGGTAGTGCTACAACCTTCTAAAGGAATTACTAATTATTTGAATCAGTATTATAATGTGAAGATAATGATAACACTCTAGTAATTACTGAAGTCATTGTACACTTTTGAGGTTTTTGTAAGACTCTGGTTAGTAATTCCTTTTGGTAACACTTAAATCATCTAGTGGGTTACCATGATCTTCACTTTAGAATATTGATCCAAATAATTAGTGATTTCTTTAGAAAGATGCAGTAACACTTGAGTCATTACTATCCAAAACATTACATATATCTCAAAAGCTTACAATGACGTCAGTCAACATTAAGGAGTTCCCAAGCTTTTCACTTTAGAATACTGATCCAACCAGTTAGTAGTTCCTAGAAGGATTTGGTAATACTTTAGTCATTACTAGTGGGTACCTTGATCTTAAATTTATAATTAATTATACATTATGCATACTTGATATTAATTAGGACTCTGTATACAGTACTTAGTAGTTGTCGGGATATATGAAAAAATAGTGCTCCGCTGAATCTGGTAGTTCACTATTAGCTAATCAGTAAGTACTGTTACTTACTAAATCAGAGTTTCTTGTTAGTTAATACAATGTTAATGTTCCTGTGTAGTTATTCATTAATGATGGAACGGTATTGTAAAGTGTTACCTAAGCATGTCAAATTAAATATTGTGATGTTGTGATGAAATAAGTGATGTAAATGCCTTGTATACACCTACAGATAATTTGTAACAGGTAAGAAAGATCTACAAATGATGTGTAACACATTTACAAGTGATGAGTAGTTTAGACTTTACATTAGGGGACACAGAAAGCTTTGTAAATGAATTATAATGTTTATTGACATAATAGTACAACGTTGACCTTTCAATGATTTATAAGTGATTAATAATATATTAACTAGTAACCTAAATAAACTATTAACCATTAAGGATCTGTTTGATTATTTCACGATGCTATTTTTTAAAGGTAACTTATGACAGATTTGTAAATCGTTAGCATATTACTTGATCATTTGTGAATGTATAATCATGTTTTGTAAATGATTAGTTCATCATTTAATCACTTGCAAATGATTTAGATCTTAATCTACAAAACATAGTTAAAAATATTGGTCCCACTTTATATTAGGTGGCCTTAACTACTATCTACTTACATTTAAATTAATCATTTGGTACAATGCATTTATTGTGTACATACATGTTTCTACATTGTACTTATATTTTTAAAAATACCTATATGTAATTACATCTGTAATTACATTTATAATTACACTGTTGACACCTTAACCTACCCTTAAACCTACCCACACCACCCTAACCTGTCCCTAACCTTACCCGTATCACACCTCAATAGCAGCAAAAGTGTTTTGCAATACAATATGACCACAATAAATATATTGTACTTATTTTTTGATGCAAGTACATAGTAGTTAAGGCCACCTAATATAAAGTGGGACCAAAATATTAACATATCACTTATTATCTATGAACACAGTCATGTTTTGTAAATGATTAGTTCATCATTGGCTAATTACTTTTACAAATCATTTACATGAATTAAAACATACACAAATTATTAGCATATCACTTATTAATCGCTTATGAATGTTTTGTAAATGATTAGTTCATCATTAACTAATCACTTATAAATGACTTATATCTGAACGTTATTATAAAGTGTTACCTATAAAGTTAAACATAACTTTGTTCTCAGCCAAAACAATATGACCAGGAACAAATAATAGATTCATGAGACCATGAATGCCTGTTAAATATACCCAAAACGAATTGTATCTCATGTTTAATCACTACAGAGACAGAGACATCAGAGCCAGCGGCAAATGTCGGAAGGACTAGCCGAGCTAAGGCTGCTCTCTGCGGATCCATGAGCACTAAGCGTCCGGTGAGCGCCTGGAGCTCCGAAATCGGCATAGCATATTGCGCCACTTGAACAAAAATTGCAGAGTGTACAGATCATGATGTTCTTTATGTAGGTCACCCCCCTGAACGTCCGCTGAGCTTTGTCATATCTTTGCAGGCAAATATGTGCACGCGGTCATCCGTGTCCCACTCAGTGACGTATAAAGACTCTTCTCTACGTCCATTCAGATCTTTCCAGATGCGATTGAAAAATAAATACCAGTCTTTATCAGGAAATACCAGGCAGGGGTCTTGTCCTTGTACAAATTCATTCGTCTCATTGGATGTGTAGAGTGTAATGACTCGAGACGATTTATGAAATATGTACCCAAATATGTGTCCACTGATCAGGAAAAATTTGTCTCTCACACAGTCTGTATTTTCATGGAGAAACATTGTCAGATACAAACTGCTGTATGTTTTTCAAAGTCAGACTTTCCATCATCTCTTCATCCCATTCTCTCTCTGGGGTTTTAGGTGAGTATAAGCTGTCCATGTCTATGTATTTCACAGCTCTTTTCTGGTTTTCCACAGAAATGCCTGGGTCTATTTATACAAGAACGCAATGGAATGCAACCAGACACCCCACACATGGTCCGCAGATGGACCCCCAGATGAGAGTTCAAAATGAGCATAAAAGTTCAAAAACAATCCTAAATTCCATTTTGAACCTTGACAGGTCAAATTTGTACAAACCCCATATTACTTCCCTAGAAGGTCACTGGTCAAAACAAGTATTCCGAATATTCCAAAACCATATTCCAAAAAAATTAAATTGTATTTTCAGATTGACCCCCTCAGTGTACCAATTCATCATTGGCATCATAAATGACCACAACCACTGGACAGTTAAGATAGAACATGCAGCTTGCTTTGGTTTTGAAATAAACCAAACCAAAATGGTACACTAGTGTGCATAAGCGTTTCTATAAAAATCCTGAAAGGTTATCCTGCCATCACAGAAGAAGGCTTTATTTTTAGACCCTCTGGGAGAAAGTAAAGGAAATCTAAGGAAGTGCCAGGAGGTGACAAGGTATTAACAATGAAATCAAAGGCTCAGTAATACATTTGAAACTACAATGTATTGCACTGTCATTTGTAGCATTGTTGTTTGTGGATTTAAGGGCATTAATGGATCGGGGGGATATGATGCCTCAACCTGGATGTGCAAGATAGTTCCTCATCCCAAACAGAGTGATTACTCATCCTGTGGAGTTTTTGCACTGAAGGTATCAAAGCTGTATGATGATATGATGATGGACATGGTCATCATAAATAGAGTAATTTCTAATATCACAGTTCTAAACATGCAACATGATTTTTATTTATTTATTTTTGGTAGTTTGCTGAATGCATTCTTCGTCTGCAGCCAATTGAGTTTTCCAATAGTGAAGCATCAGTGAACAAGCTCGGGAAACACATAGCTGTCACTCGTCTACAAAACAGTGGTAATTTTCATGGAAGTTGTTCGTTCTCAAGTTCAGACAATGCACTGCTCCTTTTAGGATGCATTATTTAAAGTTACTGATGCATGATCAGTCCTTTCAATTCCTTTTTATTGGACAAAAACAAAACAAAACAAAACAAAAAAAACACACACTTACCACATAACAGATAATAAACAGTAGCCCAGGCAAATTTAAAATAAATATAAGATACTACAATCTTATCAAAAGGAGAAGCTAAAAATAAATAAGTGTCCATATCTAATGAATTGCCTCTGCTGAGAAGTGTAACATTAGAAAATTTATCTGTATAGTTTCTATCACGCATTTTTGCCAGTTCATTATTGGAGATTTGTCATCTATCCAGTAGCAAAAGTTAGTATGCAATGTGTAATTAATGGATAAATTTATCTTGGATAGGACATGCTCTATTACACACAGATATTCTCAAAACATGAACCCAAATTGACTCATCCTCTTCAAAAATATTTATTGCTATGCTAAAATCACTTTACAGTAATTGACAAAGGTTTTTTGTGTCTGCTGAAGACATCAAGCTCAATGTTACATAGAGATGTGAGTTTTTCTTAGTCTTTTGTCATCTAGTAAAACTGTCTCAGTTTGTCTCAACTCACTATCAGACACAATCTCACTGTCTCGACTCAATTGGTTCATCACTGACCTACAGGCAGAAACTGAAATCACCTAAACCAGTATTAAGGACTGTAAAAAGATGGACTAATGAAGCAGAGTGGGATTTACACATTTTCTTAGACACCCGTTTTGACTGCACTGATTGGAGTGTTTTTGAAGCTGCTGCAAACAATCTGGACAAGCTTACAGAGACTGTAACATCCTATATCACTTTTTGTGAAGATATGTGCATTCCTACCAGGACCTATTTAACATACAATGACATGGTTCATTGCAAAACTCAGACAGCTCTGTCAGGCCAAAGAAGATGCTTACAGGAATGGAGACAGAGTCTTGTATAAACAGACCAAATACACACTGGAAAAGGAGATCAGAGTGGCAAAGAGGAATTATTCTGGAAAGCTAAGGAACCAATTCTCTTCCAGTGATTCTGCTTCAGTGTGGAAAGGTCTGAAAGACATCACCAACTACAAGACACCATCCCCCAGCATTGAGGAGAATCAACAACTGGCAGACGATTTAAATGACTTTTACTGTAGGTTTGAAAAAACACCATTTACACCTCCAGCACCCCCACCCCCCCACCTCAGGTCTTCAGAAAGAACAAGAGAAGAAAGGCACCAGGCCCAGACGGTGTGACACCAGCCTGTCTGAAAACCTGTGCTGACCAGCTGGCCCCCATCTTCACACAGATCTTCAACAGATCACTGGAGCTGTGTGAAGTCCCCTCATGCTTCAAACGCTCCACCATCGTCCCCGTCCCAAAGAAACCCAAGATAACAGGACTTAACGAGTACAGACCTGTGGCTCTAACATCTGTGGTCATGAAGTCATTTGAAAAACTGGTTTTGGCTTATCTGAAGGACATCACTGGACCCTTACTGGACCCTCTGCAGTTTGCCTACAGAGCAAACAGGTCTGTGGATGATGCAGTCAACATGGGACTGCATTACATCCTGCAACACCTGGACAGACCAGGAACTTTTGTGAGGATCCTGTTTGTGGACTTCAGCTCGGCCTTTAACCCTATCATTCCAAACCTCCTCCTGCCCAAACTAACTCAGCTCTCCTTGCCCATCTCCGTCTGTCAGTGGATCACCAGCTTCCTGACAGACAGGCAGCAGCTAGTGAGGCTGGGAAAATACACATCCAGCACCCGTACGATCAGCACTGGAGCTCCTCAGGGCTGCGTTCTCTCCCCACTGCTCTTCTCCCTTTACACAAATGACTGCACATCTAAAGACCCCTCTGTCAAGCTCCTGACGTTTGCAGACGACACCACACTGATCGTCCTCATCCAGGACGGTGATGAGTCTGCTTACAGACAGGAGGTTAAGGAGCTGGCTGTCTGGTGCAGTCTTAACCTGGAGCTTAACACACTCAAAACTGTGGAGATGATCATGGACTTCAGGAGAAACCCCCCTGCTCTCCCCCCACTCACCATCATGAACAGCACTGTGACTGCAGTGGAGTCATTCAGATTCCTGGGCACCACCATCTCCCAGGACCTGAAGTGGGACATTCACATAGACTCTATTGTCAAAAAGGCCCAGCAGAGGTTGTACTTCCTTCGCCAGCTGAGGAAGTTCAACCTGCCACAGGAGCTGCTGAAACAGTTCTACTCCGCCATCATTGAATCCGTCCTCTGCACTTCAATAACTGTCTGGTTCAGCTCAGCTAAAAAAATCTGATCTCAGAAGACTACGGAGGGTAGTCCGGACTGCTGAGCGAATCATTGGTACAACCCTCCCCACTCTCCAAGAACTGTACTCATCCAGAGTGAGCAAAAGGGCTGGCAAAATCACTCTGGACCCCTCACATCCAGCACACTCCCTCTTTGAACTGTTACCGTCTGGTCGACGCTACAGAGCTCTGAGCACCAGAACGACCAGACACAGGAACAGTTTCTTCCCTCAGGCAATCCATCTCATGAACACTTGACAATAAAACACAGAACACACAAGTCTATTATACATTTATTTATTTAACACACATACATATTTACATTCTAAATTTGCACATAACATACCTCTACATACAAAATTGTTTATTTTGTATATAATGTTTTTGCTATTTTGTATATTTGTATATTATTATTTTTTTATTATCTGTGTCTTGTCTTGTCGCTGTCATTCTGTCGCACTGTGGAGCTTCTGTCACCAAAACAAATTTCTTGTATGTGTAAACATACCTGGAAATAAAGCTCATTCGGATTCTTCTGATTTCAGACATACAATAGACTTTTTGGCAATTATAATAGTTTATATAATTATAATTAAATAATTCGTTACATTTATATAGGCTAGTGCTTTTCTGGGTACTCAAAGCGCTTTACATAGAAGGGGGGAGTCTTCTCAACCACCAGTGTGCAAAAATCTGTAAATTCTCCTTGGCATCCTAATCTTGTTTATTTTTTATTCTGTATTGTTATTCTAGATGATTTAACCCTGTTGTGTTTTGGCTGTGTAGAGAGGCAAGCAGAGACACTGACTGGGGGAGTGTGTACAAAAATTTGCATGCATCCCTAAAGTTAACAGTGGTGTTATCATTGAATTGTCTTTATTGGTCCAAATTTTCAGATTAGTTATCTTTGCTACCTATGCCATTACCACGAATAATGTGTTCAGCCATCCACCCTGGAGATTTATGTTTGTGCGGCTTTGCCTGGATTGAGGACCTATACAAATGACCCAAATATTATTGTTTTTATATAATATAAATTTATTTTTTATGTATGGAGTCTAATGAGGTGTTTATGTCTCTACCCAAAGTATTTTTAGGGGCCAAGCCCAGAATGGGCTGTAGCCCCTATTGTAATTGTATGTTTTCTTTATTATTATTATTATTATTATTATTTTCGTCCAATGGGAGTCTATGGCAGCCCTATGAACGGAACATAGGAAAATGATGAAATTTGGCACAATTGTAGTGATGGCTATGAATAGTGATCTGACCAACTTTGGGGTCTCTAGGACCAACTCTATAGCACCACCAGCAGTTCAAAAATTCATCATTAAAATGGTAATAACTCTTGAACCCTTAATTCTAGAAAAATTAAACTTAGTACACCTGATTCCACTTTTCATCACATTCAATAGCTTACATTAAGACTCCACCCATTACAGTAGTGGCCATTTTGAAAAGTACAGTATTCTGTCTTTTCACTACTACTCTGTCAAAATTGATTCAATTCTTCCCAAAATTGGCTCAGATGATCTTTGGACTGAGCTGAACAGAAATGACTAAACAGAATATTTTAACTGCTGGTGAAAAAAAGAGTTCTGATGTTATGAACTTAACGAGATTGACCCAAAATTGTTTCAGAGGCTGTATCTCGGCCAAACTTTGATCAATCGACACAAAACTTGGTACGCTTCATCAACACCATGAACTGAGGATATATGCCAAAGTTGGGAACAGCGCCACCTATGGGTCGTGAGATACCAAAAATGCACAATTTTGCTTATAACTTTTGATGTGCACAAAAATCTGTAGGGATCATCAATACCATGTCCTGGAGGTACCCAAGAAGTTTGAAGACAGCGCCACCTAGTGTTCCAGAGATATAACAATTCTTGCAAAAACACATAACTTTTGAAAGCATTGTCTAAATGATGTTGTTTTAATATCAGTTAATTCCCTGGGTTATGCCAATTCTGACGATGTCTCATTTGTCATTTTCCATGAATGTGCCTGTCAGCCATATTGAAGTAAATGAAAAAATTTTTTTTGCTACTCTTCCTACAAATGTTGTTCAATTTTGTCCAAAATCTGATCATATGATCTTTGGACCGAGCCGGACAGAAATGACTGAACAGATTTTTGATATTCATCTTTGTTCAAAAATTATGATGTTGTGAACTTAACGAGGTCGACCCGAAATTGGTGCAGAGGCTTTATCTCGGCCAAACTTTGATCAATCGAAACGAAACTTGGTACGCTTCATCAACACCATGATCTGAGGGTCCATGCCAAAGTTGGGAACAGCGCCACCTATGGGTCGTGAGATACCAAAAAATCACATTTTCGCTTATAACTTTTGAACAGTAAGTCAGAAAATTATAATCTTTGTGTCTATGGATTCCTTGGGTCATGCCGAATCAGAGGATGTCAATTTTGCTGAACCACGTGTCTGCCATTTTGACATTTGTCATAAATTGCAATATCTTTTGAACCATTTAACATATCTGCACAAAAATTGGTAGGGATCATGAACACAATGTCCTGGAGGTACCCCGGAAGAATGAAGACAGCGCCACCTAGTGTTACAGAGATATAACGATTCTTGCAAAAATGCTTATATCTTTTGAAATTGTTGTCCAAAATGTGTCATTTTTATGTTGTTTCGTTCCCTGGGTTATGCCGATTCTGACAATGTCTCATTTGTCATTTTCCAACATGGTGTCTGTCCGCCATATTGAAGTAAATTAAAAACAGTGTTTTTGCTACTCTTCCTACAAATTTAGTTCAATGTTGTCCAAAATCTGATCATACGATCTTTGGACCGAGCCGCACAGAAATGACTGAACAGATTTTTGATATTCACTACCGTTCCCGAGAACTACTTTGGCAAACTAGAGCGTGCCTGTGCTTCTTGATTTATGCTAGTTAGCTTAGCATGCTAATCAGTTAGCATGCTAACCGGTTACCATTCATTCTAATGTGACTCTTCAGCTATCAGGTTAACCGTAAACTACGTTAGCATTAAGTTAGCTTAGCATGCTAATCTGGCTTAAATACTAAGTCAAGCTTTTGTGAGCTCATTCTCATTCCTAAACCTCTCTTCGGCAGCCTGTCAAATGTGCAGCGACAGAGTGGTGCACTCTGCTAAGCCACTGGCCCTGAACCTTTCAGGTCGTGAGTTCGAATCCAGGGTGGCGCATGCCCAGACTGAGAGAGGCGCTTAACCATGTGAATTTTGTAATATTCAAAGTTTCCTAATAGAACTAGAAAAAGAAGTTGTTCAAGAAAAAAACTTTAAAGTTGGCTTGAAGTCAGGCTAGAAAATTAAAAAGTTTTTTAAAAAATTAAAAGTTTGATGGTTTTAAGTTTGAAATAGTTTTAAGTTCAACATAGTTTTAAAGTTTTAATTTTGAATGTTTGAAGGCAATACAATCTATTAGAAAATCAGATAGAGAGACAGACAGACAGATAGATAGATAGATAGATAGATAGCTATAGATAGATAGATAGATATATTAGAAATATTAGATAGTTTGAAGTTTAAAAGCTTTAAAGTTTTAAATACTAAAGTTTGAATGTTTTGAAGACAATACAGTTTATTAGAAAAACAGATAGATAGATAGATAGACAGACAGACAGATAGTTAGATAAATAGATAGATTAGAAATATTAGATAGTTTAAAGTTTAAAAGCTTTAAAGTTTTAAATACTAAAGTTTGAATGTTTTGAAGACAATACAGTTTATTAGAAAAACAGATAGATAGATAGATAGATAGACAGACAGACAGATAGTTAGATAAATAGATAGATAGATTAGAATGTCTGTGTGTCACAGTCATTCTGTGTATGACTGGCATGCTGTGTTAAAAAGGCTATAGCTTTGAAGGTTTTCTAATAATTCAATATGTAGCAACTGTTTAACAATGAGAATTTTGCAAAGTTGAATAAGTTTCCAAATTAAATCCAAATATGTCAAACATGGCCAAAAGAGGCTTGGCCCCGTTAATCGCTGCTAGCAGCTATATTTTCTTTTTATTTCTTTTTTTAATAATTTATAAATATAGGTAATATAATATATATAGGTAAATATATCGGTAACTTTGCATAGTTTCAACTCAAAACAAATAACATTGTAATCATGTTCTTAACATAAAACTTAAAGTTTGTTTTACAAAAGTCTAAAGTGCAGAAAAATGTACATTTAAATGACATCTTTGAAAAAAAGTACTGCTTTAAGTACTGTACCTGCTTTGACTTGGTCTTCCTTGTGATGTTCAGCAGACAGCAACATCATGTCTGCTCTTCCATTTGGTCAGTAGATCGCAGAAAGCTACGGTCAGTGTCATTCAGACAAAGGACACGGATCAGGTTGTTGACTGGGAGAAAACTCGTGCTCTGCGACGTGAGGAAAAGAAGCCGTCTGTAGAATTACCTGGCAGCGATCTTCTGCATGTCCATAGAGACATGACCTCCGGTTCACCATGTCCGTGTAGACGTCAAGCTCATCCAAGGTACGGAATGAGACTTGATCTGAAAGTCACTGTCATAAGTCGTCCACTAGACGCCAGCAGAGACATTACAATGTGATGCTCCTCCAACACTGCTCTCTCAATCATCCGCTCCAAAATAGGGAGCCTGCATAAAGTTTCATGAACTATGTAGCAAATTAGCTCAAAAGTAAAATTTATATAAATAATTATATCAGCTGCCACTGTAGCAGAATTAAATTGGCATCAATCTGTTCGTCCAATGAACATGCAGTGCAATTAAATCTCAGCTCTAAGAAAGGATATTTTCGTGGCCGCAGAAAATACCTTTCTTACAGTACTATTGCATTAGAGCATGTAGCTAGATCGGACATTATTCACAAGCGATGACAGATTAAGAAACTCATGTAATTTGTGCACAAGAGTTTAACTAAACACTAACACAAACTAGGCTAACAAACAAACAAACACTCACTCATGCATACATACAAAGGGGAGTTGAAGTGGGTGAATGAAACCATTAGAGAAATCAGAAAATTCAGTTATGGAACATGAGTCAGCTAACCACACCTGAGCAGAAAACATCAGTGCTGTTTTACAATGGGGTCTACAGCTTATACTAAACCTCTGTTTTGTTTAGTTAAATGTACGATACTCACATTGCCTTGGTCGTTGAATGAGTTGCCGGATGCAGTCTCGGATGAAAGTTTTGATGGTTTTAAGGTTTGGCGGTCTTGGGGTTGAGATCATGTTCTTCTGGGTTTGAAGGTTGTTGAACTCCAAAAGGTGTTACTCTGACTCTGTGGTGATTAAGAGTTTTCTCCCAGATGTAGGTGATGTAGAACATATTTCCTGATGAGAGAAGAGCACAGAGCTTGAGAGACATTAGCTGAAGTTTGAGGATCTTTGGTGAATGGAAAGACAAGGACTGAGCCTGGCACGAACTTAGGGGTGCTTAGAGGAGCTCTAGCTCAGCATCCTCATCTTCTCAGAATCCAAAAGAACCGCAGACTGGGGGCAGGTGTGGAAGAAAAAAATTCATTTTTATTGATTTCATATGCTTATGGAACATTGTGTAGTACCTGCTTTATTTAGAACTGCTGTGAAGTCAAAGTGAGATATGATTTAAAGTGAGAGATGGTTTGGGGCCTAAAGAATAAGATGTATGGGTGACAAGGGGTCCGTGTAGGCCTAAACTGAGCTCGGAGGGGAACAACTGGGAGACCCAAAGGCACCTGTTCATGACCTAGAAGGTCATCTTGACCCTAAATATGAGGGGCTGAGCTTTAGAAGTATGATATAGTATAATGTGTTTTTGATTTTCTTACCATGTGTGGAAAAGTACAGCTGTGAAGAGATGTAACTTTGAAGGCTAGGGAAGAGAAAAACCCTCCCTTCTTTGTCACACTCTGCAGCAACATGTGTTTCTGTATGACTGTCTGAACTTCTTGTGAGAAATAAAACTTATGAAAAGACAATTGAGTGGGTTTGTGTCTTACGTGGTGAGAGTTGTTTTCATTTTTGCCACAACACGGGTCACTGACATGAGGCCTTTCAAGTTCTGTGGGGGTCACATCTCTCGAGGGGTCAAAGAACTTGGAGACTTTCAATTTTGGAGTTTATGACTCTTGTCTTAGAGCATGGTATTTTGCATGTGACTGGATTGGGTGCTAAATCCAAAACTGTTAAAGTTTCTTAGAACACTATGTTGCATAGGTATCAACATATAATATACACTCATTTAGAAAAATTCATAGAGACCAAACATGGTATATGTGAGATTATATTAACTAGTGATCTATCATAGGCATGCATAAAACAGTATATAATGCTAAAGACAATATACAAGAACAGTAACAATACACACAGTGACCTGAGGAGATGTGTGTTAATACACATAAATGTATTTCTGTGAATCTATTAGAGAAGACTCCATTTTTATGGGCATTTTGTGGCTTTCCTAATGAAGTGAGAGTCGCCCGCATTCCTTTAAAGTGCCCCTATAATGGGGTAATGAAAGGCTCATATTTTGGTTTTGGGAGTCCGCAACAACAGGTTGACCATGCATGCAAGGTCAAAAAACACTTTCATTGTTTTATAATATGCATTTATTTTTACCTTATTTGCTCAACGATTCATTTTTTCCAAACCCCTCTTTTGCGTGAAGCTAATATGCGGTGATTGGTCCGATTGGATCATGCCTGTATTGCCTGATAAAGCAGTGTTTGTGAGCGCAGTGCTGCTTTGTGTACAGTGTTACCAGGGAAACATCTATTTTACTGCTCCAAAAGCTGCACCTAGTGGCAAAGAATGAATTTGCATTTTCATTCAGACCAACAAGTGTGCAGGCAATATGCTAATGTTTCATGACATCAACATGAAACGGCTTGGGATTCGTTTTAAAAACTATGTTTCAATGATTCAGTCTCGACTCTTTCTTTTGAGAGACAACTTTATACACAGTGTACTTTTAGATTTAAAACTTTGCAGGATGTTTTCATTCACTTAGAGCTGTGTTACACACTGCATGAAAGGTCATTTTCAAAAATCCATAATAGGGGCACTTTAAACAATACAACCAGTGTTATCCCATGATTTGTCATTACTTGCCATGGTAACCAGAGCTTGTTCTGCCTTTTTGAGGTGTAATGCTGAATTCACGTGCTATCAGAATTATCGTAAATACGAGCTTCCTAGTCGGAAATTGGACATGAACGGCCTTAGAGAGGACTTATCTGGCCAATTTCCGACTAGGAAAACATCATGTGGGGTGTTACGGATAAATATAACAAATAATCGGGTGTGTCTGACTGGTCCAGACACTAAATGCTGACTTTCGACAGACTTACACAGGGTGCCATGCAACGCTTTCCTTCGGTGTGAGTTGAAATGTGTTTGTGGTTTTCATCAGGTGGTCTCATTAGGCGGCCTCATGTAAAATACAGTGCATCCAGTAAATATTCACGTCGCTTCACTTTTTACATATTTTGTTGTAACAGACTTATTCCGAAATGGATTAAATTCATTATTTTCCTCAAAATTCTACAAATACCCCATAATGACAACGTGAAAGAAGATTGTTTGAAATCTTTGCAAAATTTAAGAAATTTATTACATTTATTTAAAAAAAAAAATCATATGTACATAAGTATTCACAGCCTTTGCCATGACACTCAAAGTTGAGCTCAGGTGCCTCCTGTTTCCACTGATCATTCTTGAGATGTTTCTACAACTTGATTGGAGTCCATCTGTGGTAAATTCAGTTGATTGGACATGATTTGGCAAGGCACACACCTGTCTATATAAGGTCCCACAGGTAACAGTGCATATCAGAGCACAAACCAACCCATGAAGTCCAAGGAATTGTCTGTAGACCTCTGAGACAGGATTGTGTTGAGGCACAAATCTGGGGAAGGGTACAGAAAAATTTCTGCAGCATTAAAGGTTCACAGAAGCATGTAGTCTCTGTTACCCTTAAATGGAAGAAGTTTGAAACAACCAGGACTCTTCCGAGAGCTGACCTCCTGGCCAAACTGATCAACTGATGGAAAAGGGCTTTGGTTATAGTGGTGACCAAGAAGCTGATGGTCACTCTAGTTGAGCTCCAAGATCATACATGGAGATAGGAGAAATCTACAGAAGGACAAACACCACTGCAACACTCCACCGATCTGGGCTTTATGTCAGTGTGGCCAAACTCAATCCTGTCCTCAGTGAAGACACATGAAAACCCACTTGGAATTTGCAGAAAAAAAAAAAAGGCGCCCAGACTGTGAGAAACAGGATTCTCTGGCGTGATCAACCTCAACTCTAAGGATTATGTTTGAAGGAAAGCAGCTCTGCTCATCACCTGCAGAGTACCATCCCAAAAGTAAAGAAAAAAAAAAAAAAAATCCAAAGTGTAGAACCACCACAAAAATAAACTGGTGACACTGACACAACAATGCACAACACACACACACACACACACACACACACACACAGAGAGAGAGAGAGAGAGAGCGATGAAAGGATGAGACAATATCATTCAGCACAAACACACAGACACAGTTCAAATACTGAGATCAAAGAGTTTGAAGCAGGTGACCTTTTCTGCTATCAGAGTATTTTGTCTGGTTCTGCACATTTGTCATGTGACTGCAGCTCAGGTATAACTGTGACTTGCATGCAGCACACAGTTGCAACATCATGGCGAAACAGTTCAGTCTCGAGGAGACCCCGGATTACATTTTAGAATCTAGTGATGGTGAAGATGTGGCGGATGCTGAATCAGAGGACTTTGATGAAGCTTCTGAAACAGAAGACCACCTCGAGCAGGACCGAGATCACAACGAAACTGATGAGGAAAATTCAGGTGAAGAGGATGCTGATGAGGAGCCAAACACTTACCTCTCTAAAAATGGAAGCATTCGCTGGACATCATCTCCACCCCCTCATGTAAAAAAAGTCACAGACAACACTGCGGATGACCCCAGGAATTACCAGCATGCATGTTCTCATGCCGAGGACATCAAATCAACATTCAAGGAATGAGGAAATTCAAAATATAGTGCTTGAAATGACAAATTTGGAGGGGAGGTGAGTTTTTGCTGATGCGTGGACAGATTTGGGTTTGATAGACATTCAGGCTTCTATTGGTCTTGTGATTCTTGCTGGGGTATACTGCTCCAACTATGAGGCCGTCACAGGCTTATGGCATCCAGATTCCAGAAGGACAATGTTTCGTGGAGTCATGTCTTTGGAGACCTTTCAGAAAATTTCAAGGGTCATCAGGTTTGATGATGAGCAGACAAGAGCTGCTCGAAGTGCAAACGACAAATTGGCAGCAATCTGGCTTGTGTGGGACAAATGGGTATAATCCTGGCCCAAACATCACGGTTGATGAGTGCCTGGTGCCGTACAGAGGTCACTGTCCATTCAAACAATACCTCCCCAGTAAGCCAGGGAAATACGGCATCAAAATCTGGGCAGCATGTGATGCAAGAACAAGCTAAGTTTACACAGGCAAGTCTGTGAGTGGCAGCAAGAAAAGAACCAGGGGATGAGAGTTGTGCTTGATGTCCAGAGGTGTAAAGTACTTGAGTAAATGTAACTAATTACTGTACTTAAGTATCTTTTCGGGTACTTTGTAGTTGTACTGAGTATCAAAGATATTAGCAACTTTTACTCTCTACTTCACTACATTTTTGAGCGAGTATCTGTACTCTTTACTCCTCTACATTTGAAATGAGTGTTGCAGTTACAAATTACATTTCACATGGTACCTAGCTTTTCTGCAGCAGTTTATTTCTGCTACAAAAGATCTGTTATCGCCAACTACAGGGCACTGAAAGTACTATATCTTGTGCATTTTGCCCTTACTCACCCAAACTTGTCAACAAGGTCACTTTACGTGAATGTGAGCTCCTTAGCAAGTAGTTGTGAATCACAGGTGTTTTATAAATGAGATGAGGACATGACTGCAGCTGCCAATGAGGCCCAAACCAGCACATCCAGTGCAAGAAGACTTTGACTTTTTAATTTTACTTAACAACATTATTTTATTTATGCATTACACTGAAGAGACCTTTTTGAAGGATTGTTTGTTTTTGCAATTTTGAAGTGTTTAGTTTTATTTTGGTTTCAGAAAATAAGTGTGATTGCTCTCCTCTCAAATCAGCTCTTTCTTGTTTGTTTGTTTGTTTGTTTGTTTGTTTTACACGTTTTCTGTGCCTTGTCTTGGACTTTTGTCACTTCCTGTCTCCTGTGGTGTTTGTAGTCAGTTTGTATCTTAACTTGTTAGCCTCCTGTATACAGACCTTGTTTCTTTTAGTTCTTTGTGAGTTGTTGAAAGTAATGGTTGTCTGTTTGCCTGTGGTTGTTGGCTGCTTGTTTGTTCTAGTTTTTCCATGAAATGCCTGCACATAGATCCTTGCCTCTGCCTGTTTTCCCCAGCTTCTCCACAACGTTACAGTTTTTGACTGGCATGTCTCTTTGACTAGTGCATCTTTGAGCCTATATTTAGTACAAGTAAAATACTTCAGTACTGTTAAAATCAGATACTCTAATACTTTCTCAAGTTGTTTTGGAATTGGTGACTTGTAACTTGTAGTGGAGTAATTTTCACTGTAAGGTGTCTGTACTTTTACTCAAGTATGGTTTTCAGCTACTCTTTACACCTCTGTTGATGTCACAAAAGGCCTGCAGGGTCACACAATCTTCTGACAGTTTTTTACGTCACATGCCCTTTCCCAGGAGCTGCTATAGAGAAGACTTACAACGGTCGGAACAATTAGAAGAAATAAGCCAGAACTCCCCAACATATCAAGCTCCTAAGACAGGTTGATTGAACCTAAAAAATTTATGGAAACTCATGTCTTAAAAAAGTTGATTTTGTCTTGTTGAACAAACAAGACATTTCGTTGTTTACATTGGAAAGTGTTAGTTCTTTATTGTACTAGCAACTGTTACAATAACTAAAATTTATCAGTTAAGGTGACTCAAACATTAAATTGCACTAAATAAATCTTCAGTAGACCAAATTGCATTTTTAATATATCTATTTAATTAGTTTAATTTGACTGGATTATCTCTACCAAATTATTATTCTGTAAATTACAGCTGCACAATAAACAAGGACAAAACACATACAACAAGGATTTACTTTTAGAATTCACAGTTTATTTAAAATAATTTTTCAAAATCCATTCAACAAATCTTAGGTAATTTGGGTATGTTGAGTTTTTGTCTAATAAAACAAATATAACATGTCTGTAATGTATTGGTCATGTACCAATCAAGATGCAAGGGCTAAACTGAATCCAAAAAACAAGAACAAATGGCCTGAGGGAGGTTCTCTAAACTGTCCGTCCCAAGATCTCTCTCTCCGTGATGATTCCTTAGAGGGGCTACATGGAGATGGAAAGACAGGGGATGCTGTGCCACATCTTTGTTTTCTAGGTACGAGAACCAGCTGGAACATTTGGTGGAGTCCTCCCAGAAATCCCGACATGAAAGATCAATAAAACAAATTTAGCTAAAAAAAAAAAGTATGTTAAGACGCCTTTAATTTACATAATCTTTTTATATAATAGAAAATTAACAATACTTACAAAGCATGTTTTGATAACTTCATGAAGTTCTTCAAAGAAGGGTGATCGGTATTACAGGAAGCCCTCTTTTGGCAACACTTCATGTCAACGAGGTCAGAGATCTGAGCTGCAGTAGTAGCAGAGACAACATTGTATCAATTTTTAAATCAAAAGAAAAATCACATTTCCATCGATTATTGTTTTTGTATTACAGAAAGAGTTCACCCAAAAATGAATATTTGCTGTTAATTTACTTACCCTCAGACCATTTAAGATGCAGGTGACTGAATCCATGGTGCTTGGCGATTCATAAAATGGAAGTGAAGAGGTTCCGTCGCTTTGAGAGTCAAAAAAAAAGCAGATACAGGAAACACAAATTAATACCCCTGGCTCTTGATGATACGTTGAGGTCTTATGAAGCAAAACAATCGGTCTAAGTACATTGACATCATTATTACCTGTAATCCATAGCCTTAAATAAAATGTATAAGTCTATAACGTTTTAAAAGTATCCCCTTTTGTCACAAGCAAATTGACAGTACTTTTTCAGATCATCTTTTTTTAGCTCAGCACTGATCTTCTTGGAATCTGTAGAGTGACAACAATGTACATTAAATTTGCATATTAAAAGAAAACTGATATGAAGATATGACCTGTTAAGTTATCCATAAACTGCTACTAAAAATTGTAGTAAAGTATCAAGCATTACATGATAGAAAATAATTGGTATTAAATGAAATGTATTTAGTAGCTAACTAACTTAGCTATGGTTATGGAGGAGAAATTGCATTTTAGTAACTAATTTGGCTAGTAAGCTTTATAAGCTTGTTTGTGTAATACATTACTCGCAAAAGTAAAGTAAAATGTCACTGCATGGCGTCAGTTCAAACAGCAGCTCCGCCCAATCAGCTTTTTGCTGCGTTCCGTTGCCATGGGCAACTGACTCAAATAAGCTTAGTTAAGTTGATTCAATTTAACAAATTCAATAGAATGAGAAAACTTGGGTAAATGGTACACCTAACTCAAAAAATTGAGTACTACATTAAAAAAAAAGTAATTTTTATGTTTAATGTACTTAATTAATTTGGGTTAAAACAATTTCAGGGATAACAGTGCACCTGCCCTGCTTGCAACAAAAGAACGAGCTCGTTTTTCGTCATTGTTTGCCTTTTACGGAGACACGGTCTCTTGTTTCTTACTGTCCCAAAAAAGGGAAAGCTGTGCTTTTGCTTGCCACACTGCACAGGGAGACCACAGTAAACAGCAGAGATGACAAGAAGCCACAGATGATCTTGGATTATAACAAATACAAAGGAGGAGTGGACAACCTGGATACGGTATTTTTATTATTACTTATTTTTTTGTATTTTCTATTTATTGAAATGTGAATAGTATAGTTATAAAGTGAGTGTCATTTATTTTGCAAGCAAACAGCAGCAGATGAACTAAGTGTGTGTGTGTGTGTGTGTGTGTGTCTGTGTTTGTAATATTGCAGATGGTAGCCACTTACACCTGCAAACGATGGACAGCTCGTTGGCCGATGGTGCTGTTGTTCAACATGCTTGATGTCTCTGCACTGAATTCTTACGTGCTATGGTATGAGGTCTGTCCAGAATGGAGCTCAGGGAAAGCCTTCAAGAGAAGGCTGTTTCTGGAGGAGCTTGGAACAAGTCTGGTGGCTCCCCTTATGGAGAATCGACAGCAACTTCCACGCACCGCAGCCTCTCTCGGCATCCTGAAAAAAGTGAAAAGATCTCGAGGTGGAAAATGAAGCTTCCACATCATACACAGAAGAAAACCCCAGTAAGAGGATGAGATGCTACCTCTGTTCCCGTGTACATGATCGGAAAACCACAGTGATGTCCAGATTCTGCAAGAGTCAAGCCGTTTACTATGCCTCCTGCCTGCAGTGCACTGACTAATAAACAAGATTGGAAGAGATGAGACCAATTATTGTTCCTAGGTGTTCAGTTTTTCTAACTAGTTTTTACTTTGTTAGTGCTTTATTTGCTCATTTGTTACTGCTGCATGTATTTTTACTCAATATGTAATATAATTGTTCATTTCTGTTCATTTTTGTTCTGTTTATTTAGTAACTGAAGTGTAGATTACATTTGTAGAATTATAGGAAAAACGTGTAAAATAAATGATAATGACTCCAACATTTCTCTTCACATCTTGTTCAGATTTTATTCTAATCAATGTAACATTATTGAAAAACTGATTTTTTTCCATTACAAAACATGTTAAACTTTGACAAATCATTTGTTATAATTGTGATTTTATAATATTTAGATATGAATCCAACTGGAAAAACTTGAAAATATGTCTTTCAGTTAGTCAAATAGCAAATAGTAGAACTCTAATGCCATGTACTGGTTAAAGTGATTTATTTATTTATTTATTTATTTATTAAACTTAAAAATCTTACACTAAATCATGTCAAATGATCCATGTTATCCCCATGAATGAAAGTTAAAAATGTGTCTTTTTATAAAGTGAATTTTACATAAAAAGCTGTTTTTTTAATAAAAACCCATTTAAAAAAAAATTTATTATTTGTATAAAAAAAAAAAAAAAAAATCAATCCTCCAAAAACTGCACAAATGTGGAGTAAAAACATTAATAAACTGACTAAAAATACATTTGTAAAAAAAAAAAAAAAAAAAATTGTTACAAAATTACATTTTGTTGCCTGGGGTCTCTGGAGACCCCAAACAGTATGAGTGTAATTCTCAAACGAAGTGCACAAGGGTTAATCTCCAATCCTTCTTTTATCGTTTCAGGTTTATCCATAGTTATTCAAATGCTACAAAAACATAGCTGCTTTTCCAAGTAAAAACCGCCAAATAATGTTTAAACGTAGTTACATTATGATACGTAATATTGAAAGGGCAGGGAGATGGGGGATTCCCCTGCTCTATGTATCTCTCTGCATCGACTGAATTATTTTCTTTTTATTCCTAATGAATAGGAATTAAAACTCCCACCCAGATGACACTACTCCAATAATAGACCATGCAAAATACCAAAAAATAAAATAAAATATATATATATATATTATATATATATATATATATATATAATAATCTTTAAAATATTGCAAAATAGCGTTGCAAAAAAAAAAAAAAAAAAAAAAAAAGGTATTGTTTCCTCTTTTTTCCCTGATGTTTATGTAAAATTTTATATACACATTTTTAAACTTTTTTTTTTTTAACTAACAACTTGGGCATGTTGACTATAATGAATGTCTATGACCAGATATGTTTTTAGTGGACTTCCAAAATTTGCTTTGCTTGAGAAAGCTTGAAAATATAACATTACAATGTTGTTGTTTTTTCATTTGATTTAGTGGAGTTAGTTTTGCATCAAACACAATGTAATTTTCGGCAATCGAGATCTGACAGCAACAGTGCATTTTTCCGCTTGGGCAAGCGCTTTGCGGACAGCTTACCTAGCGCATGAAATCAGTCACATGCCAGCAAAACACTGAACGCGCAACAATCTTGACGAATCTCAGCAATAGAGCGGAGATTTTATAACAATGAAAATGCAGAGAGATATACAGTATTTTTTGCAAAGAAAAAGCTGTGTGAGGGAGAGTCTGTCCGATGGTTTACACACAGTGAGTTCAGAGCCTGGCTGCTCAACAGCAGACATCTTGGTTCAGAATGATGCGAGCGTCAGAACAGCCCCGTAACCCCAGGTTCAGTAGAAAGTTTAGGTATATTTACCTCTTAACACACAAAGAGTCACTGGTGGTCTCAGATTATTGTACTTTCACAGCACATTAAAACATCACACTCTTACTTGAAATGGACAAACTTTGCATCATTAGAAAGATTAAATGCTCTAGCTTTGATATTTGACCACTGTTTTGATAAAACAGTGTTGCAGTGACAGTAATTTGTCAGGTGTGCAAAATAATAAATCTGCATGTGTGATATTTTGAATAGGAAATCACCACACATTCATATGCATTTGACTTGCTTTACCTAACCTGACAAATAAAAATATGGTAGGAGTAGGAAATTAAGCACCATAAAACAAAACACACAGAAATTCCCTGATGCAGATAAGTCTTGCTTTGCCGCTCTCGCAGTGATGATTTTTTACACTTTTAAAAACTCTGCAGCCAAGATTTGCCGTGTCTACATGACCTTTACCCTTTTTACTGTCCCTGACAGTGCATCATCCTCTGTTCTTTAACTGGGCATGAGATGACAGCTGTCCAAAGGCACCACTTCTTGTAGCTGAGTGCTCCTGGTTGTGCTGATGTAGACCTTGCCTCTGAAGTCCCACGTCAAACGTTTTGAAAGCCTGTAGAGAATTCACACAATTCTCATCTGTTTCTTAGCACCCATCAGCTGGATTTCAGCAACTGTCTTGTTTGCTTTTGCAGGTGGATCTTTTGGACTGAAACTGACATCATCCATGACCATGATAAGCACTTCAGTGGTTCACCCACACAGGGTTGCCGTAAGGGTTCCCCTCAATTTTAATTACCCGATAGGACACACTTAGTGTTGTGAAAATGCAGTGTTTATTTTGATGATGTTCTATATTTTGCATTTTAAAATAAACTTTTAAATGTCTGTTCAGTAGTCCCTTATATGAGATGACTCAATTTAGTAATTGTGGTGCTTCTTAAGTTATAAAAAGCAGTTGCAAATGATGTACAACATACACATATTCAACATTTTGTGATTTCAGGGCATGTGAGTAACTGATTATGATGCACTACTCATTGAGTATTCAAGATTTTAGTGTGTTTAGTGTGCAATAAGGAAGTTCGTATTTGCAAGTTGGCAATCATGGTAATCATGACTACTCACTGCTGTGTACAAAACACAACCTACAAAATTGTTGACAAGACAGCACAAAAACGCTTCACTGTGTGGGGTGAGCAAGAAACATCCATGGATTTTTAGTATTTCATTACAAATGCTTCAGTCCAGCAGCTCAGTGGAAAAAACGGTTCTCTCCAGTACTAAATACACCATGTTCACTCAACAGCCCTGCCCCACAGAATACACCACTTCCCAGAACCTTACAGCAGACATCATTAGGGGACTTTTAACCACATAGTTCTAGGAACTAGCCAGAGAGAACCAATTTCCCCCTCGAGCCGTTTTCCTGGTTGCATTCGCACTGACAGCGACGTCTTTATGCCATTTTCCATTTATTAACGTCAACAACCGATAAATGGAGACCTCATGATCGGAGCTGTTTTTGCTGTGTCATGAGTTTTATGATAGTGTCAATGGATGGAATGTAAACGCACAATTTATGTTATTAAAAGAGCAAAAGGTTGGGCCACGAGACGAAATTTCCTATGACAACTTGAAGCGTCAAGGCTGAGAAAAGAACAACACTGCAGACAACAGGTAAATGCCATTATCGCTGTTTCCCCATGTTCGTGGAGTAAATATTTTACACGGCTTTTTAAAAATGCCAGGTAGCTGGTGTTTCGTATGTGTTTGGCCAATCAGCATAAACTTACGTCACTGGTAGTTCCTATAGAACTGTTTTAGACCCTACTCTGAAGTAGGAGCTAATTTATTTCCTCCAAATGGAGTTCCTAGAACTAAATTCGTTCCTAGTTTTATATTATATATAGCTACTGGGAGGTGGTGTGTGTTTGTTACTTCATCTTTGGTCTTGGACAATGTACTAATCTTTCTGGATAGACAATATTTTTTAACAATCTAGTACTTTTGATTAAAAAAAAAATCTGTTAAATTCATAAATATAATTGTCAAACTCTTAAACAGGCAGAACACAATTTACTTCCAAAATTAATCTCAGCACATATCCTCCCACGTTTTATTTCCAATTTCTCAATGTGTAAATATTGGTTTAAATACTCTCAGTGAGTATCTTGTGTGGCCACTGACTGCTTTAAGTGCTACAGAGTATCTCATCCTCATGAACTGCTTATTAATCTTACGCAGAGCACACACTGCATGATTTTAGCCCCAAATTTCACTTGTTGACAGTTTTAAAAATAATAATTACACTTCTATAGTGCTTTTCTAGACACTCAAAGTGCTCCACATTGTGAGGGGGATCTCCTCATCCACCTGGATGATACAACGGCAGCCATATTGCGCCAGAACGCCCACCACACACCAGCTTATTGGTGGAGAGGAGACAGAGTGATGAAGCCAATCAGTAGAGATGGGGATTGTTAGGAGATTGTTGTGGAAATTGCAGACAAATGCTTGAAATCAGATGCAAATTGGTGCTTGTTCACGTGTGTGACAATCGCGTAGTGTGTTAACAAATACACAATCTGAGAGAAGCATAAATGCCAATTTGGGATATTTAACAGAAATCTAACTATTCTAAAAAATAAAAATCTGTATAATCACACTTTTGTGATTTAATATAGGCAGGAGAATGCATTTAGTATTTGCATTTCTGCAGTAATTGTTTACTTTACTCTGGCAGCTGGAGTCACTTATTTGATCATTCATTTCAAAAAGCAAAATTCTGAATGCACTCATTTACCTAAAACAAAAAGACCCATATATGTATATGAAACTGTTTGAACAACTTCATTTTTACTAAAACATAACTAACTACTTATGCAAAAAATAACAAGGAAGCAAAAGCTGCATTTGCAAGTCAAAAATATCTTGTCAACAGTTATTAAAATGTCCAGACATCTTATTGAAGCAACAGTTTCACAAAAGCAATGCCAATATATAGACTAAGGTGGAAATTGGGAAAACCAAGGGCTTAAATGCACAGTTTAATTGCTGATCTAAACAAGGAGCAGGTGGACATAATCAATGAAACAATGAGTAACTATGACAACAAATAAACACATTCTTAGAAACCATGACAACCAAGGAAACACAGGAAATGATGAGATACAAACAGACGGTGCATCCCAATTTGCATCCTTATACTATACCCTAAAAGTATGTACTTTTTTCATGAATAACAAGTACTTTTGAGTGTGTAGCTAAAGAGTATGCACGTTTTGGGACACACAACCACGTCATAAAATTGAGTGACATAATTGTGTTTATCTTACATCTGCTGTCAATAATCCAGATAAACAACATTCTTACGTTACATTTTTGCCATTGCACAAATATTCCACATTTCATTTCTATTACTCACAATTTTATTTATCTTTACCATGCCCTACATTGCTCATTATTTGTTCTAGAAATGCTCATCAGTTTATTGACGAGACAAGAAAGAGCGCGTCGGCGCAGATCTGCTGTTCACAAGCATAATGTCTGTAGAGGTGTGCTGATGTTTTTGCACAATACTGTATACAATACATGACAAACTTACAGACAGCTGCATTACGCTTATCCATTTTTGAGTTAAAATGTTACTTTCAACATGCTTACAATGAAATTGTTTATATTGAATATCATCTAAGTAATTTGTAATAATATTTAAGGAATTATTATTGTTTGATGTTAATATCACTGAAAGAACTGAAAACTAAATTTTAAATATAAAGTTTCTGTGTTGGCTTTAAGCTTAAATATTTAACTATTTTAATTAAATATTGTACACCAGGAAAGAAAGAGAGGACACTTGCATGATACAATATTCTTTACTGTTTTGTAGAGTGGAAACCCCACATTACATTCTCAAATTAGAAATATCAAGAAATAGCTGCGTACACACAAAACCATGAAACAGACTCAGAACGATGTACTATACATACCAGACCAGCATGTGGCACTGTAATTTTATTTCAATGTAAGTTTATTTGAGCAGTACCATTTTAAATGGTAGTTTTCCTTAAAACAATGGAGATGCAGAGCACATTAGTAAGGCCACTGTATGCAGACCAATAAGGAAAGTGTGCATCCCTCTCACTCATTCTGAGAATTTTTTTCCTGGGCACAAATCCATCAAAGAGGGGTTTCACAGGACTGTAGGTCAGTGGTGTAGCAATCGGTTTAAATGAGGCTAATCTGATAAATGACGTTTACTTGATAACATCTTTCTGTGACCTATGGAAGTAATCAGAATTTCCTTCAGGATTTCCAGTGTGGTTGGATGCATTGATGACAAGCATATCCCCACCATCGCACCTTCTGAAAATGAAGCTGATTACTGTATGGAATGAAGGATGCCAGATGGAGGCGTAGTAGCTACGAGAGGCCGTAACCACCACCACAGCTGTTAAATAAACACAAATTATTCACAATTTTTTTTGGTCATCTTTATTTCCTACAAATACAAAAGCAACAGTTATTCTTTTTCCTTTTGGATTTTAGAAATCTTCCAATACTTGACCATCATCACTTCATCTGTCAGTGGTGCTGGTGCAGCTCTGCCTTCTTGCTGTCGACTGAGTAGTTAATTGTATTACTCTAATTAAGAAACGTAACAGGTTGGATTAGAGAATATATAATTATGTGAAAAGAATGTTAGACAGTGGAAAAGCTGCACTGAAACAGACACTGAATGATATTTAATGTCAAATGTTTGTAAAGTAATTTAGCCCACACCCATGAACGTTTTATGCCTAAAACTTTACCTTGATTGAATTGTGTTTTTATAGCCTACTTCATTTTTAGCTGCTGCCACATTCTTGTTTCTTTTTTCTCTTTTTCCTTTTTTTAATTAATTAATTTTTTTTTTGCCATGGGATACCATAAAAATGAATAATAGTTCAATAATTTACAGTTTTCACCTCTGATGTTATAACAGTTATTAAGAATTAAACTTACACATTGACGGAAGTACACGGACATCTTTTTGGCGGGAACTGTTGCCATGGTGAATCGTAATTTTGGAGCTCCACTGATCATGACTTTTCATAGTCGTGGTGCACGCGCTACAGAGTCAACATACTCAGAGTTGAATGAACTAACACAATTCAGCCGTTCTGAAACTGAAAACGCTTGAGTTTCCCATCTCACGGTAAGTCAACTCAGTTCAAGTTTAAACTCATTATTGAAACGGGCCCCAGGATGTGCCAGGAAGCACGTTTACACTTGTCTTTTCAATGTGTCTGTGGACAACATGCAGATACAGGTCACATGTTAATGCTAAGTGTAAACGCAGCCAAAGGCTGAAGCAACCTGCAGCATGGGCCAGCCAGTGGATGAACACTAGCATCTCTATTTCTTTTGACCATCCCTGTTGAACCTTATAAGGGACTGCATTTATCAGGTGCAATATGGATGCCCTGCTGAGGCGGGAGGTCTGGATTCCCATCAAAATACAGCCTCAGGACTGTGTCATTAAGGCCCCATCCACACGGAGATGCATTTAGCTGTATACATATTGCGCGGGAAAGACAGATCCGATCGGTTATCCAGATAGAGAGGTCTGTTGATGTTGCCAAGTGTAAACGCACCATGTCCTGATTGACTGATGATCCGATCTACTTGATCGAAGCACGGTGATCGCATGTTAATGCCAAGTGTAAACGCAGCCTTTAGCCCGATTCGGATGGTAATTGTTTCTCATATGGACATCTGTAAAAATGAATTTACATATCACCTCAGTGATAAAACTCATGGATTCGGATGGCGATTTATTCACAGTGGAGGAGCGAGTTCTGTGATCCTACGAACCCCGGAACAAGCTGCTCACGTGGCCAGTCACATGATTGTCTGCTGTATATGAAATTAATTTTAATTACAAATTTATCCTTATTGTGTAAAATGTATTTAAAAATACTTATAAAATATGCTTGGAATAAGAATACATTTTACATAATACATAAAATAAAATTATATTTTATATATATATATATATATATATATATATATATATATATAAAATATTTAAATCCCGATTAAAAATAGGAAAATAGACACGCTATAGTTTTATATTAATTATACGCGATATATATCCGTTTATAATACACATTTTAAAATTGTATTGCATACCTGATTCTGCCATAATAAAGAACCATTTCGAATGTTTATGTGCTTTTCTTCTCTTTCTGCTCCCAGTCGCTGTGGTGGAGCAGTTCTTTTAAATACTTTCCAGCATTTCAGAAATAAATATGTATGCAAATTACACCGAAGTACAACATTACCTTACGGTGTTCGGGAGTGCTCAAGGGTTTAAACACTGAATCTTGAATCAATTTTTTTTTTTTTTCTCGTAAACTCAGAGATGTGGATTCAGACGGCAATTAAATTACCACATGACCTTGGTGTTTGTCAAAAAACAGTAGGTAATTTGGCCGGGGATTTTTAAGAGGGTGGTGAGAGAAAAACACTGACATTCTGGATTCGGACGGCATTAAAATCACCCCCTTAAAACTACCCCCTGTAAATGGTGAAAATCACTTACGTCCCCCTGAGAAACAATTACCGTCCGAATAGGGCTTTAGACTCAGAAAACTCGGAATGGCTCCGTAATGTAGCTATCACTTGGAGAGCGATAAATGCTAAACAATACTCGACAGTTTGAGAAGGATCTGAGTGGGTGTAATATAGTGTGTGTGTGTGTGTGATTGACTGCAGGTGAGTCCAATCAGTGCAATGGAACATGAGAAATGTAGTCCAGGGAGACGTGTAACAGTCTGTGGTGTGAGAGTCAATATAATTGTTCCAATTCTTTCACTTTAAACTGCTTGAATTTGGAGTGAGAGATAGAGGGAGTGGCTTTATTGCATCAGATAAATATGTCAATTTGCTCAGAGCTGATTGGTCCGGTTTGGGTTTGCTTATCTCTAACCCAGAATAAAACCTGCTCTGGAGCAGGGTAGCTGTGTAGTGTAAGTTACCATGGTGACGAAACCCAATCAATTCAACCTTCTTGAGCCTGAAGGTTGCAGCTCATTAGTCAATCATTAACCAGTAAGATTAGAATGTCTTTTATTCAGTACTCGAATTGAAGGGGGGCTGGGGGGATCCGGGACCCCCCATAAGGCATTAGACATCAGACATTTTTATTTGAGTAAAAATGATAATGACAAATGTGATTAAATTCAAGCAATGGATATGGTAAATTAAATTTCGTGAATTAATTATTTACAATATTTTATATTAAGTTTGTTTATGGGCTAGTTGTCATGTCTCTTTAAATTTTAAACGCCCCGCCCCACATCACAGCTAAGCGCAGGACATCGTTGACATGACTGCTTGATTGGCGCCACTCCGTCAAACTAACTTCAGCTAAAAAATGGAGAATAATAAACCTCCACTCGCAGTCGGGAAGAGGAAGCTTCTTACTGACTTTTTTGAGGGGTAATTTTCTCT
>JAFVLL020008339.1:0-26960 GCA_021397915.2 Tor tambroides
AGCTACATTCTTTTCCCCAAAACTTACTAACCACGCATAATATTTTTTTTCTACAAAATGCAAACATGTACATCCATCTTGGTCACATATTATTGCACAGTTTGTGCTGAATACAAAAAAATACATGTTGGTCAATAGTATAAGTAGCTGAAATAAGCACAATATCAGGGCATGTCAAAACATCTCAAGGGCCCCAAAATCACCTCAGACCCCAGAGGGTTAACGTCACAAAGGGCTTTAGATTACACTGACCAAATTTGGTGTTCATCTGAATAAATCTCTAGGAGGAGGAGTTAAAGTATGACACCTGAAATTGGCAAAAATGACACAAAATTTGCTGAGAAAATTAAAAATAACCGACTTCCTGTTGGGTTTTGGATTTTGCTCCAAGAGACTTTTTTGTAGGTATTGGTGTGTTACATGTGTGTACCGATTTTCATACATGTACGTCAAACGTAGCGGTCGGGGCACTTCCTTGAACGTGAATAGGTGGCGCTATCGAGCCATTTTGCCACACCCATTTCTGAAACCCATATCAGACGTAAATTTTCGCCAGGTCTGATGCGTGTGCAAAGTTTCATGACTTTTCGAGCATGTTTAGGCCCTCAAAAATGCGATTCATTTTGGAGAAGAAGAATAAAAATAATAATAAATGGAGCAGATCCAAGAGGGTCCTCGCACCACCGGTGCTCGGGCCCTAATAATAATAATAATAATAATAATAATAAACGGAGCAGATACAAGAGGGTCCTCACACCACCGGTGCTTGGGCCCTAATAATAAACGGAGCAGATTCAATAGGGTCCTCGCACCACCGGTGCTCGGGCCCTAATAAATATAGCTGCAAGCACTTAAAGACTTTTATGGCTTCTATGCTGTCAGTGGTCTCAGCCAACATGAAATGTATGGCTGACACCAAAACGCATCCATGATGGAGAATATGATGACACACACAGAGTAATGAAAATGTTGAACTATATTACTTAAGACACTCTATTACTTAATACAGATTAAGCATGCTCACACACACACACACGATGTTGTAGATATAGATATTTGAAATAACTTACAGGTTATAAAATGCTTACTGGAAGTGTTCTGTTTATAACATTTTCTGGTTTAAATTTAATTATAATGTGACATAATTGTTAAAACTGATATGTCTGTATAAATGAAGTAGTAAACTTTGACTAAATGTGAATTTTAATGTATTAATAATGATTTTAAACTATCTGAATGTCAGTACCTAAGTAAAACCTGAGAAAAGAACTATATAAGTGATAGAATGAGCCAATGAGTGATCCTTTGCTGCCATCTAGTGGTTGTATTTGCACTTTCAGGGAATGCAGCATTGATATGTAGTGTTTTTAACCTTCATAACTATTACAGTGTCAGTTTCTGTCCCATCCAAGGTTATTTTCGTAAACTAAAACTGAAACGACTGATGAAAAAACAATTTCGTAAACTGATATAAAATAAAAATGTCAAAATATTTGAAAAACTAAAACGAAGAGTTATTGAAAAACTAACTGAAATAAAATAGTAATTAACAAAAATAAACATTTTCTTAATCGTTACGTTCTCACCCCTTGGCGGAAAAATATATGAGCTGTGTGACAGTTTAGGGAAATACCTGTAAATGGCGCATCACACACATGGGGTTATCTGACGGAGAGACGCAAAGCAGTTTAAAGCAGAGTCCTGCACGGGTTCTGTTTGGTAAACGTGCACCAGCAGTACTTAACAGAACACCCGACCCGTTATCCGACAGCAGCACTAATTTATTTCTGTACCAGACCAGAACCGTTTGACATAAAGACCGCGAGTCGTGACCCGAACCAAACCCGCATTAATCTACAACATCAGGTAGGCAAAATTATTTATTTTCTCATGTAACACAAGCAATCAAACCAACATTAGGCAAGTTGGTGCTTTGAAGAAAAAGACACGCAGCGCAACGTGATAATTAACAGGAAAAAAAATGAGAACGTAAACAATACAAAACTTGGCCTAGCATCTTGTGATCACTCTGCCAAACTTTCGAACAAATATGCATAGGCTAAATCACATCATACACACACTTATAATTCTTCACAAATAAAGAAAAGAACATATTCAGATATGAGCTTTTACTGTTAAATATGATTGCCGTTATTATTGAATTTCATTAGTCCCAGTTATGATTTATGCGCGGCTGTTCATGGAAAAGTGAGCAAGACACGACAGTTACAACATCATTATTATGGTTAAATAAGAAAAAAGACAAATTAGGCTACATTTATTTTCATATTAAATATCTCAACACACCATTAGATGTGACATTAAGCAGAACTTGTGTAGATTTATTTAGTAAAAACGCTTGACTGCTTCCTTTGGTGTATATTTGTATACTTTTACCATTTAATCAATCTGTCACGATTGCCTTCTGTGGCGAAACGAAGAACAGGAGCCGAGAGGTAAACTCAAACCAAACAGTCTTTAATCTTCTCAAAACAGGGTAAAACAAAGGCAGGCAGAGACACACAGGAACACAACATTGACGTTAATAGCAGACCCTAAACTCAGGGAAACACAGGGCTTAAAAACACTAGGTAATTAATTAAACACAGCTGAATCAAAGGAACATAATAGGAACTAAACGAGAACGGGAAACAGGAAGGACCAAATATGGGCATAAGGGAGCACATGGGAGGAAAACACAAGACACAGGACTGACATTACTCCCTCCTCCCGGAAGGCACGTCCACACGCCTCCTAACATCCAATGGGAAGGGGGGGTGGGCCCTCAGGACAGACACGGGACGGCAGGCCTCCAGAGCGGTACCTGTTCCGGGACCCGTGGCGGATCAGGCAGTTCGGGGTGCCATGGCGGAGCAGGGAGCTCGGGCGGCCATGGCGGAGCAGGAGACTTGGGAGGCCATGGTGGATCAGGAGGTTCGGGAGGCCATGGCGGATCAGGAGGTTCGGGAGGCCATGGCGGATCAGGAGGTTCGGGAGGCCATGGCGGATCAGGAGGCCATGGCAGATCAGCCTCCGAAGCTGTGGCCCCCTGCCTCTATGGCTGGAGCCATACTATCCCCCCCAAACGGGGCTGAACTTGGGGATTGGAGCCCTCCCTGGGCTTAACGGGGGATCAGGAGCCCTCCGTGGGCTAAACCGGGGAATAGGAGCCCTCCTTGGGCTTAACTCAGGAACAGGAACCCTCCGTGGACTAAACTCAGGAACTACCCCCCCCCAAAAAAAAATACTTGGGGAAACTTACGGGGCTGAACTTGGGGATTGGAGCACTCCCTGGGCTTAACGGGGGATCAGGAGCCCTCCGTGGACTAAACTCAGGAACAGGATCCCTCCGTGGGCCGAACTCAGGAACAGGAGCCCTCTCTGGGCTAGACTCGGAATCTGAGGCCTTCTCTGGGCCAGACATGAGACCAACAGCCCTCCTTGGGCTGAATGTGGTGACAGGGGCCCTCTCAGGGGTGAGCTCAGGAACCACTTCCATCGAGGCAACAAGAGAAGCAAGCGGCTTGGGAATGGCCTCCGTGGCCATGACAGGAGAAGCAGCCTGCTTCTGAAGAACCCCAACAGACAAGACAAGACCGACAAGACCAACTAGAATTGTTCCTGTGGACAATATTTCAGGGGACATGACTTGACTCTGGTCAGGGGCTGGAGTCTGCACTGGACTCTGGTCAGGGGCTGGAGCCATTTCTCGACTCTGGACAGGGGCTAGAGCCATCTAACGACTCTGGACAGGGGCTTGAGGCGACACTGGAACGAACTCTGGGGCTGGACCCGTCAGCCTTTTCCCTCCTTTGGCTTGAGGTGAGAGACACAGCTGCTGTCGGCATAGGGCTTGACTTCGGAGCGGTCGGCGGGCTTGAGCAAGCGGCGGCCCGCGAACTTGAGTGATGAGCGTCCGGCGGGCTAGACTGTCGAGTGGCCGGCTGACTTGACTGTTGAACGGCTGACAGACTTGACTGACGAACGGCCAGCGGGACTGATGGTGGGCTGCTTCTGGCTCGGGGCCGGACACTCTCCAGACACCGGAGGATACCTTCTCTCCAGCTTAGTCCCTTGGTGTCTGGGAGGTCCACGGGATGATGGCAGTTGGCCCCATGCCAGAACAGTGAGTTGATGGTTGCGTCATCTAATGCCGTTGGCGCGGCGAGCCCGCAGAGATCTCCCATTTGTGGAGTATGCCAGGGGAGAATACCAGAAAACAAAAAAACTTTTCAAAAAATGGAAAACAAAATGAGGAGAAGGGGTGCCGCTTACTCTACTGTTTTGGTCTGGTATTCTGTCACGATTGCCTTCTGTGGCGAAACGAAGAACAGGAGATGAGAGGTAAACTCAAACCAAATAGTCTTTAATCTTCTCAAAACAGGGTAAAACAAAGGCAGACAGAGACACACTGGAACACAACATTAACGTTAATACCAGACTCTAAACTCAGGGAAACACAGGGCTTAAGAACACTAGGTAATTAATTAAACACAGCTGAATCAAAGGAACATAATAGGAACTAAACGAGAACCGGAAACAGGAAGGACCAAATATGGGCATAAGGGAGCACATGGGAGGAAAACACAAGACACAGGACTGACACAATCTCAGCATGCGTTAATTTTGTGTCGCTAAACGTTTGCTTCACTAAGGTTAAATTATGCCTACATCTTTCTTTGGCCTTCGCTCTGGAAGTGATCTGTTGATTCTGCTAAACTTGAATTAAAACTGAAACTAAACCTGAAACTAAACTATATAAAAACTAAATAGAAATGTGTTCACAAAATAAAAACTAAACTAAAACTAACAAAAATATTAATGAAACTAATAAAAACTAAACTGAATTTTATAGCAAATTTGAAAACGATATTAAAATAAAACGAATTTAAAAATTCAAAACAATAATAACCTTGGTCCCAGCTCCATAAAATTTTACATGATTGTTTAGAATCATATAATGCATGAGTTTACATAGTTTTGTGATGTTTTGAGTTTTCTTTTAAGATTTATAGACTTTTGGGTACACTAGATCAAGACCATATTATGAAATGACCCTGTTATAACTGTCCAAATGCAAATGTTCAACATTGTTTGATAATTATTGATCTAGGGAGTCCAGAGAATTACACTGCACTGATTTTATTGATTTTGAGTTTAAAACCTATGACTAGTTCACAAAAGTTTTTTTTTTAAATAATCTCAAATATTTAATGAACAGTTTGATTGACAACATTGACAACACAGAGGTATAGTTGTTCCGAATGAGGAGATCTATCACAGTGGTTCCCAAACCTTGTCCTGGAGGCACCACAACACACCTGATTCAGGTCATCAGCTCACTAGTAGAGACTCCTAGACCTGAAATTGGTGTGTCAGAGAAAGAAGATATGCAAAATGTGCAGTACTGAGGTGCCTCCAGGACTAGGGTTGGGAACCACTGATCTATCATATAATATGAAGATCAAGTGTTTGTGTGAATACATTAACTTTTTTTTTTTTGCAATTTGAGGTCATTCGCTATAGAAATATTATGGTTTGAAGCCTTTTTAACTGTTATAGTGCCACCTATGGTCTGATCTGAGTCATCTGACATGTTGTCACCAAGTTTTGTAAAGTTTTGAGTTTTCGCTTAGGTTTTATTGGCTTTTGGGTATATTTGGACACGCCCCTTTTCAAAATGACCTCGTTATAGCTAATCAAAGGACAAAATTCAACATTTTTTTTGATAATTATTGATCTAGAGAGTCCAGAGAATTGTGTCACAGTGGTTTGATCGAGATTGAGCAAAAAACCTAGGACTAGTTCACAAAAGTAGGTTTGTAACATATTTGTGAATATTTAATGAACGATTTGATTGACAGCAATGGTTCTTGAGGCAGAGTTGCTCAGTATGAGTAGATCTATCAAATGATATGCATATTGTGTAAATGTGTGAAACCACATGATTACAGAGGCATAAAACTCATTAGCGCCAACTAGTGGCCGATTTCTTTCAAAATTCTTATAGACCTTTAGGGCCATGAGTCGAACATGCCCACCAAGTTTTGTTCGTTCGGCCTCCATTAACCTTGTCTAATAGGTGGTCAAACTTCATTGGCCGATGGCGGCCATGTTTTTTGAGATACACGATTGTCCTTATAGACGCTTGTTGCACTTTGAACAAAGGCAGTGAATACCAATTTTTAAGTCGACTGGACTAACGGTTGCGTAGTTATAGCCATTTTTATGGTTTTTCCCCCTCTTATAGCGCCACCAAGTGCCAAGCTCCGTAATTTTTGAAAAAAAAAAATTTGTTTGTTGTAAATTCTTACACGTGTACAAAGATGCCTCATTCCGTTCAGGAGTTATAGCCATTTTAGTAAAACTGGACCCGCCCCTTATGAACATTTTGGTGCCCCTTTGCGATGGTGAGTCGAAATTTCAACTTTTGTGATAACTATTGATATTAACTGTCCAGAGAATATTTCTGCAGTGGTTTGGTTCTGATCAGGTGAAAAAACAATGGCTAGTTCGCAAAAGTAGGTATTGGACATAACTCAGTTTTGCGGGAAAAAACAGACTTTGTAGAGTGAAACTGTCAAGGGGCAGTTTTCGTTTTGACCCAATGATTCCAAAGATATAAAATTTTTGAGTCTATGACAAACAGTCTAGGAGTTGTGTGCAGTTTTGCTTTTTCGATCGCTGTAGTCTTTGGATCTGAGTAGCGAGCAATACTACTACCATCTGAAAAGTTTCAGCTCTCTAGGCCTTATGGTTTGTTCTGCACAATCAGTTTTAGCAGAGAAGAAGATTAATAAAAATCCCTACAATTATTATAGGGTTTCAGCACTACATGCTTGAACCCCTAATAAGCGAACTGTTTGTCATTTCTCTTTATTTCTTTTTGTTCGTGTTTCGATTTGGTGTTAAATCAAACTTAAGTCATTCAGATAAAGAAATATTTCAAGCAGATTCGATTATCCGAGAATCATATCCTCTGGGTCTGAATGCAATTATTGGATAGCATTATATTATAGACAGATTGGAGATTAATTCTAATAAATATGCCACTACAATAAAAACAATAGCATTAAAATACATTTAAAACAGTGTATTTCTACTATCCCTCCTGCAGTAACTTCAGCAGCATGCAGATACTCGTTTACCTCAGGACTGTGGTGACAGCCACAATCTAAACTGCTTGACATACACACTCAAACAATTCAAAGTTTGTTTTGTAGAATTTAGAAACACCAATTTCACATAAACATTACACAGGAATTACCAGTTCTTCAAACTTTGTAAGCACTGTTGTGGAGAGCAATTTAGCATTAACAGTCCTACACAAGCAATTGAAAAACAGTCCTTTTTTTATTAGGTAAGGTTAGGACTTACCAAGCGTACCGTATATACCAAGTACAGTATGTGTCTTGTTTGTTACCACATAATACCACATTTTTCCGTAGGTGCTACACATTTACCATGTACATATCATTAGTATGTACAGTAATGTTAACGCTTGTTTTGTTTACTGTGTGGGGACGTGCTGATATCGCGTTTGGTCTCGTTCTGTATCACATATCTTGTCAGTGTCTGCGCTTGCTTGGCCATTTGTTGTGAAAAAATAAGGAAAGTGTGTCCAGCTAAATTCAATTAGTATTTTGTTAGACGGGTATAAAAAAAGCTTAGTTTACCATGGCAGCCGTCGCGTGAAGGCCTCCTTGTGTGAAGACCGAAGAGTGTAAAGACCATCGACTCTACTGTGCGACTCCACCGGGCAGGGACACCGGCAAAGGATATAAGTATAGCTTTTTATTTCTCCTCTTTTCTACTACTTGTTTCACTTGTTTTTCAGATTTTATAACCATTTCTTACTATGTGTAAGCAAGTTGTTGTTTTTTAGCATGTATGTTTGGTAGTGTTATTTCTTAGGATTACTGATAAACTACTGTCGTGATTTGTATTTGTTATCTATTTTAATTTTAGTTAAATTATGTCTGAATTTATTATGTCTGTATAGGTCTTTTAAGTTTTAGTTTTATTTAATTTTAGTTATTTTAATACTTCAACAAACTAAATGGAAATGAAATAATATATAATATATATATTAAATTTATAAATGTGTATGTATGTATATATGTATGTGTGTGTGGTTGTACATATGTAGTTGTTTTTTGGTGTTTGGCTTAGTGTTATGATAGAATCATTATACTCTTATACCTTTTGTTCTTTAATATTTTGAATTGTTTTTAGCTTTATTTTTTTGTTTTTCATTTAAATGTTAAGTTTTGAAATTTTGTTGTATACATTTGTCATTTTTATTTAATATCTTTATTTTTAAAATGTGTATGTGTAGTATTTATAAAGTTTTAGCTTTTAGTTTTGGATCTGTTTTTAGTTGTTTTAATACTACAATTGATTGCTTCTGTTGTCCTCATTTGTAAGTCGCTTCGGATAAAAGCGTCTGCTAAATGACTAAATGTAAATGTAAATAATGTGTCTTATTAGTTACCATATACGGATACTGTAAGGACATGCCCTGTTTGTACCCACTTGTCCATAAGTACTACATATTTACCATGTATATACATTAGTAAAGTATAGTAAAGTATCTAATTAGTTACCATGTACGGGCACTACTTGTATGTGACTGTTCTTACCCACACTTGTCTGTATGTACAAACTAATTACCATGCATGTATGACTGTTAAGTACAGCTGTGTTTCTTATTTGTTACCATGTGCATACACTTCAGGTAAGTACCTTGTGTTACCACTCACTTGCCTGTAGGTACAAGATATTTACCATGTATGTACCAGGGAAGTACACGTACTGTAAAATAGAGTGCTACCAGTATTGTTCAGCTCTGTACAGACAAGCTAAAAATGAATTTGAGATATTATCAGATTTGGATAGAATGTGTAATAAACATCTGCACAAGTAAATCATGCTGTACAGAATTAAAATCACATTTTACTCTTTTTGGTCATTGCTTTGTACCTTTTTGTAAAGATCAGTGGTTTTCCTTCAGTTTTTATTTAATAATAATAATAATAATAATAACAACAACAACAAAACACATCCAAATGTACTATACTTTCATCAATTAACGAAACTAACTTACAATAGTCAGATACGACTCACACCTTTCCTCAGCAGCTCAGTGCAGTGTTCCCAACTGAAACAGTGCTCCCAACTTTTTCAATTGAAAGTAGCTAAAACTGGTAGCTAAATGTCACTAGATGACATCATAATGGCAAATTCACTCATCTGTAAAAAGATGAATATAGATCAGTGGGCAAGATGAGAACTTAGATAAGGTTTGTCCAAGAAGTTGCTATATTTGTCCCTAAACTTTTGAAAAAAAGTCTCAAAAGGGGTGGGGAAGTAGCTAAATCTAGCTACAAAATTGCTAAATTGCAACACTGGCTCAGTGTCTTGCTAAGGTCTGACAGGCTGCTGGGCTTATATTAAATTACATTAACTATGTTCACCTGAACTGATTTGCTGAAATAAAACATGGACTGTAAGACGTGAGCACTAACCAATGGGACTGCTGTACATGCATTAGTTCCACCCAGGTCCAATTTCAACAAATGACTTCACAGTCCAGCGGTAATATGTCCATAATGTGAAGGACTAGGCTCAAATATAGAACAAATGGATTTCACAACAAAATGATTTATGTAACAACAACTGTTTTGCATTACTTTTAGAATAACCATGCATGCTCATTTTCCATTAAGCAACACAAATTATGTAACAATCAGACAGAATTTGCTTTTTCATTTGTATAATTCCAATCAGGGTTGTGCGATTAATCAAAATGTGAGCATACGCAATTTCTAAACTGCAGAGAGCATGATTTCTCTGCCACCCCTCCCCCTTCCTATGTGTGTACACCGTGTATCCTAAATATCGCTGTTTTTGGATGTGTATTCCATTGTGAAATATAGTTACATGAATCAAATGGTATTCAATACTCCTCTCCTTCAGTCAGCAAAATCAGAGGATATCTTTTTACACTCTCTGAATTCACTTATTGTAATTGACTGTTCGCAGGGAGCTTGATTGAAAACTATGACAGGTCATTTACTGCAAAAAGACGTTCACTGCGACACACTAAAGCACTGGTCTCAAACTCAATTCCTGGAGGGCCACAGCTCTGCACAGTTTAGCTCCAACCCTAATCAAACACACCTGATCCAGCTAATCAAGGTCTTCAGGATCACTAGAAACTTCCAAGCAGGTGTGATTTGGAGCTAGTTGGAGCTAAACTCTGCAGAGCTTTGGCCCTCCAGCAATTGAGTTTGAGACCTCTGCTGTAAAGTGATGAAACTATGGCGCCATGTACTTTTTAAAACAATTTTCCTAGGTTTCACGTTATATTGTTGGCTCGGAAAATATGTAAATGCACATGCCCAGTAGCCGCAGCTGTATCCCTTCTAGCCTTAACCACAAATCAGGCAGGAGAGTAGATTAACTTCGGTGGACTTAAACTTGAAAAATGGTGTGTTCTGCGGTTGACATAAAATACTTTCTGATGATTATTCATGTTCATTTTGTGCTTTACATAAATATGAAAAGATGATCGGTTCGCGTGTTTGACTGAGGCAATACAGTGATCTGTCACAACACATTAATGAGCCACAAAACTGTATTTATTGTTTTAATTTCTTTAAAAATTACAAAATTTTAAAACTGAGAGTCCTGAGACCTTGTTTCGTACCAGAAGTAACCTGGTCTGTCTTCGTAACGTGTAACGTGTCTCTGTCTGTCTGTTTCCTCTTTGCTCTGTGATGTATTTTTCACTGCGTGAGAACATGATGGTGTAGTGTGAGAGCGGGATTGTTTGTCGGGGATAGCAACAGTAACTAAGGAGGGCAGGTCTTTGCGAACGGTCAATTGACCTATCAATAAGCCCCTCCCCAAGGGCAGTTGAGTATCAGTTGCACAGGGAGCGGAACTTGGATATCTTTAGGTTTCAGCGGCATAGAGAAACATTGGAAGATCTGAAGCGCTCATCGGTTTGATGGTGTTTATGCTAAAAAATTTGAAAAACGATGTGCCTGGGGTCCTTGTAACACTGATTCCAGATATCCTGAGAGAATAGACAATAGAATTTATTTTATTACATTTCCTAAACCCAAACAAAACAGAGCAAAATATCCCTAAGCATTCAACCTCAATCCCAATGAAGGAACCGGGGCTTTCCGATAGGTCAGTTATAGATGTTTTTGTTCTTTTTCTTTTATAATTAAGCAGTAAGGTAAAAGAGGTCATTCTATGTTGTAACATTGCAGCATTAACACAGTTTGTTTCCTGTTTATTACTGTGAAGCGATATTGTAAAAGAGCTATATAAATAAATGTGACCTGATCTATATTGTAAATATAGTCACAGCTAAAGGGCACAACATAATTTTATAAAGCTGCTATGCAACCAAACAAAATGATCTGCGATGGGTGCTGTGCAGTGAAATGTGACACGTCTTGATTAGTTCCTCTATTTGGCTATTTGTCCTCTATATGCATATTCACAGGTCAGGATCCACCAAACATGAACTTTGGTAAGCAGCATAAGACAAAACATTGCATGAGCTTGCATTTTTTGGTTTCTCACATTCATGAACGGAGGTGAATGGACATGAACGCATGAACAGAGGTGAATGGACCCAAAGTATAGTATATAGTGGCCTCACACAAGGAAAGACCATCTGACTGATGTGTTTTTTTGGTGTATATGCTGTATAGGGGCAGATGAATTTGATCATGAATTTGAATTTGATTTCATCAGTGATGTCACAGTAATGGGCTGGTGTAAAAAATTCACAAATCATGCTGCTAAAGTGTGTTTGAAATCACCCCACCTATACCCTCATTTACTATTCCCTACATTAGTCCACTAGTATAGTCCACTTAAAGGAGTGAATGAAAACGAATGAGCGCATTCAGACACTGAGTGTGCCAAAAGGGTGGCTGCTTTATCAAATAATATCAAATATCCACTGATCAAATATCTAATCAGCCAATCACATGACAGAAACTCAGTGCATTTAGACATGTAGACATGGTCAAGAGGATCTGCTCAAACTTAGGGTCAGAATGGAAATATCCAGAAAATATCCATTGAGCATCAGTTTTGTGGGTGAAAATGCCTTATTGATGCGAGTGGTCAGAGGAGAATGGCCAGATTGGTTCGAGCCATTGTTCGATAGAAAGGAAACTCAAATAACCACTTGTTACAACCAAGGTATGCAGAAGAGCATCTCTGAATGCACAACGCATCAAACCTGAAAGCAGATGCACCATACTGTGTGCCACTCCTGTCAGCTAACAACAGGAAACTGAGGCTACAATTTACACAGACTCACCAAAATTGGACAACAGAAGACTGGAAAAAGTTTTCCTGGTCTGATGAGTCTCAATTTCTTCTGCGACATTCAGATGGTAGAGTCAGAATTTTGTGTAAACAACATGAAAGCATGGATTCATCCTGCCTTGTATCAATGGTTCAGGCTGCTGCTGCTGCTGGTGTAATAGTGTGAGGGATATTTTCTTGGTACACTTTGGGCCCTTTAGTACCAACTGTGAATCGTTTAAATGTCACAGCTTACCTCTATATTGCTGCTGTTATGTTCATACCTTTATGACCACAGTGTACCTATCATGTGATGGCTACTTCCAGCAGGATAACGCACCATGTTACAAAGCTTTAATAATCTTAGACTGTTTTTTTGAACACAGTGTGCACATCTCAATTTAATAGAGCCCCTTTGGGATTTGTTGGAATGGGAGATTCGCACCATGGATGTGCAGCCGTCAAATTTGCAGCAACTGTGTGATGCTATCATGTTAATATGGACTAGAATCTATGAGGAATGTTTCCAGCTTCTTGTTGAATATTTGTCATGAAAAATTAATTCAGTTCTGAAGTCAAAGCTGGGGTCCAGCCCCATACTAGCAACGTGTACCTACTGTAGTAAAGTGGCCGGTGAATGTATGTCCATCAAATCTTTTGTCCAGCTGACTTTTCCAAGCCTGGAAACCACAATTTAAAATTTTCCTAATATATCCTGTGGATACCTTGTTTTTATCTGTGTATTTTGCACAGCATTTTGCAAGTAGGCTGCTCCATTTGTAGCGGCCATTCAAAAGGTGGAAATATTGATTGATACTTGATACTTCTCCTTCTGCATAAAGGGGCCACCCTTTTATTAAAGGTCATCCTAACTTCACTGTATTGCTATAGTAAATCAAGTCAACTAAATGACACGGACAATATGCTTTACAAATGTATTTGTTCAGCCCAAAATGGCTGTGTAAAACATCAGACCAAAAGGCATCATTGACCCCCAAACAGCATGACAAACATTTCAAAAGCAAAAGAAAAAACTGTCATATGTAGAGGTATACAGTATCTGATAAGCTTGCAGTACTCACTGCATGACCTGTACAGTTGCAAAAGATATGTAAAATGTAGTTGTCCTGTCCAAGTTTTAAGGCAAGGAAACAGGGCTGAAGTGATCTGTGCTAGAGCTCCACCTGGAGGCCAACACAGACACAGCACATAGTTTGGTCACCAGTGCAGGTTTTAGATTCTTACTTTAATTGTCTGGTGTATATGTCTATGTCTCACCAACTTACTCATCCACACATATGCTTACACTTAATCAAACACATATGTAGCCCGCTTCCCACATACACACAAGTCTGTTCAAGTCTAGTCAATCAGAGCAAAGCATAATGTAAACCCAGTAAAAATTACCAAATTAATTTCATGAGAAACACAAATCATACAAAATTTGCTTTGAATGTCAGATGTGGTAAACATTTATCTTACAGTTTATTTAGTTAATCATATTATAGTATAGTATTATCATAATCATGGTGTATTTTAATTTGTCTGTTAACTGTTTTTTTTTCAGCTTTTTGGACAGAATTGAGTCTGTACGACAGAGTGACTACACACCAACAGACCAGGTGAGGGTGCTGTCACACTAGATTTATTATTATTATTATTAGCGTTCAGTGTCATTGAATTGAGAGTTTGTCCATTTCTTTCAGGATTTGCTGAGGTGCCGTGTTCTGACTTCAGGGATTTTTGAAACTCGATTTCAAGTAGACAAAGTCAACTTTCAGTAAGTCAGCTTTTTGGTATAATTATGTAGAAGTAAAGCATTTTAATGTACAGTAGGCTCCAAAAGATTTTTATTTTAATTTTATTTTAATCCCAGCAATAGCATTTTAAATATTAAAAAAAATCAAATCAAAGCTAGGACATAAAATGAATATATGTACGAATCTGCACATTCCTAAACAAATTTGTGGCATTGACCATGTAAACTTCTTACAGTGTAAAATGGTATAGTTTTCTTAAACCATGCTGAAAAACATAGATCATCATGTTTTGTTCATGTCAGCTTGAATTCTGCAGTCATTTAACACTAGAACCACCACGGGGTAAATTTTACCCATTGCTGTTTTTCAAATGTACATAACAGATTTTCAATAAAACATTCAAGTCTCCCAGTCATTGACTTTTAATTGTGTAATTTACAATCCCCTGTTGTTAAAAACTGTTTAGATAAAACCAGATCAAAACACAGGGCATTTATACCTATAAGCGCCAGCGGGTCAAATTTACCCACCTATAATCCCTGAATTTTTACGCTGTCATTTTCTTGCCGCTTATGTTTTAACATTGTACAGTTCTAGGCAATGCCTTTCACTCACTGAACTAGCGGTTATAGTTTAATAAATAAAGACAAAATGAGTAAAAGAAGGCGATTTATGGATGCTGAAGAGGTATAAGAAGCACTAAATACCATGAGCGATGGAGAGTCTGATGGTGGGGAGATAAGTGATGCGTCCTGGGTCGGCTCAGTATCTGATGACGGCTCATCTGACAGCGATCCACATATCATATTTAGATGTTTTAACCTAAAGTTACTCACAATTGTTCAAAATTTGGATTAATTATTTAACTTTTGTTTTGCTCTTTCTATTGTTTATTGTTCACTTCTGTGTTGTTATTTAGTCTGCCCGTTTCCTGAAGAAAAAAAATCCAATCTATGTTAATGAATAAAACCATTTTTTGATTACATGAAATTTATTGGTGTTGCTCTCATTCAAAAGATAAATGATATAACTAAACAAATTAATAATTAATTAGGTAAAGCTATGTACTTGAATTTGTCATTGCATCATCCTATGCATTGTGGTGAATTATTATTGCTCATTATTGTCTACAGGCTATTTTAATAATTTAAATAACATGGGTTATATTAATAAGCCTATATTGATTAATGACATTGTATTATAATATTACAACACCCAAATATGTATTTACTTCCTTCTAATTCTCGTTGTCAGTTCAGGCTTGTTTAGCTTATATTGACCGTTATGAAAAATGATTAGTGGCCTGCATAAAAAAAGCCCTCAACATAAAATAACAGGACAAAAATATAGTCGATGACTAGACATAATCATATTATGACTCTAGACACTTCTTTGTGAAGACAGTGGCATAATACAGAAAAATAATATATTCTTTAGCCATATAAAAACAGTTTTCATGTGCGTGGGTAAAATTGACCCACTGGCGGTTTTAGGTATACAGTGACCCCTGGCGGTTCTAGTGTTAAGCATAAGGGGCATGTATCAAACACAGACATTTTCAAACCCATGAGGTATTACCTTTAAGTTCGACACTGCAATGACATTCTTATGTGAGTAATATAATTTGTAATAAAAAATGTTGTATTAAATGAATGACTTGTTTCCGTTAAAATTTTGCTTGCATCTGTGCGTATTGTGCTGTATTTTGATCAACCCAAATGCCTGTCATTTGTAGCAAACATCTCTTCTGTTTAAAGGCAAAAAATAATTGCAATTAATAAAATTTAATTAATATTACATAATGTAGGTTTGATATCTTAGTAGTGAGCTCCTAGAAAAATACATCTATAACACAGCGATTTTAGAAAGATATAGTGCATTGCTCAGCTAGGTTTCAGAATTGATATGGACACAGTTGTTGGTACCATTACAGTTCATTGAAAAAAAACTGCTTCATTCCTCCTGAAAACTAATGAAATTAAAAGCAATTGTCTCACATATATCTGCATTCCTTTGGTATGTCATAGAACAATGCAAAGCAAGTGTGAAAAGAGATTAATAATTGCTTATTCTAGATATATTCAAAGAACAGATTTGTTGGTTCCCCTAGAAAAGATTGGATTATAGCAGCTTTTTAACAAACAGCTTCCACACAAATCTTTTAATTTGTAATTCGGAGTATTTAAAAGGATAAATGTAGTCGCTATGCTGATTGCTATCATTGTGTGCACCACACTGAACAAAGCCCAGAGAAAGCAAAGGAGAGAGTTGTTTGAGGAAATCAGAAAGCATGTGAAGAAAGGTAAAGGTTGTAAGACCATTTCCAAGCAGCTTAATTTAGTCTATGCCATTTTCATTTGATTTATTATTTAAAATATTCTGTTGAATCAAAAAGCAAAGTAGTATTTATTAAATTTGGAACAAACACTGATGAATTCTCAGTTACTTAATTTGTCAGTTTCAAATTTTTTTTTTTTTTTTAAAAGTGAGCAGTCAATCATTTCGGTGAGTCTCATTAAAATCAAAAGAGCTGACTATATCTCTAATGTATTCTGATTCTGAAATCCACAAATATAATTGAAAAATATTCCAAATTTAAATTATTTAAGTGTGAAGAGTTTAAAATGGTTGTTTTACATTAATAATAATAAAATAAAACGAAATAAAACATTGCTTCATATACATTGCTCAAAAAAAATTAAGGGAACATTTAATCATCGCAGTACAACACTATGTGAGTTAAATGTCAGGGATATCAGTCTGTCCAATTATGAAGCATACTGTCACGGTGCCTGACGAAGAGATGAGGTGAGGACTCAAGTGCTGGAGATAATGAAGGGTGTTTATTAACAAAAGAAACAAAAACTGAACATAAACTTCCTCGAGGGGGAAAAACAGGCAGGCAGGCAGGCAGAGAACACAAACACGACGTACACCTCTGACATGTCTGACCGAAACAGCAAACGGGACTGCAAACACAAGGACATTATAAAGGGAGCAAATTAACAGGATATGAGACAGACACAGGTGATTAGACTGAACAATGATTAGATAACGAGAGGGCGGGGACAGACAATCGACAGGAGAGCACATGGCACAACCACAACACAACAAGCCATGTGCTCCCACAAACAGTGACATCTGGTGGCCATTCAGGGCACACCAGCAGGACGTGACACAACCCCCCCCTTAAAGAGCAGCTTCCAGATGCTCCACAGAAAACTAAATCAAAAGTCAGTGAGGGAGGTGGGCCAAAGGTGAATCAGGGGGAAGACTGGTGGGCCAGGCCCATGTAGTGGCAGAGGACCCGGAGACAGGAGCCGAGCAGGAGGCCAGGGCGGATCCGGGGGAACAAACCAGGCCGGCTCTAGTGCTTCAGGAAGCCAGGGCGGGGCCGGAGGGACAGACCAGGCAGGCTCTAGTGCTTCAGGAAGCCAAGGCGGGGCCGGAGGGACAGGCCAGGCAGGCTCTAGTCTTCAGGAAGCCAAGGGCGGGGCCGGAGGGACAGACCAGGCAGGCTCAAGTGCTTCAGAAAGCCAAGGCGGGGCCGGCCGCATGACAGGCAGCAAGGGTGGTGCCGGCAGGGCAAGGAGCTTGGAAGTCGAAGGCAGGGCAAGGAACTTGAGCTTGGGCGGAGCCTGCAGAACACAGAGATTGGGAGGCGCCGTCAGGGCAAGGCGCTTGGGGGGGCGCCGTCAGGGCAAGGCGCTTGGGGGGCACCAGAATGGCCTCCTGGCCAGCAGTGAGCTCCTCGATGGCCTCCTGGTCCTTTGGGACAGAAGAAGCCTTCCTCCGCCTCCTCCGTCTCCGGGAACGGGTCTGGCATCATGAACCTCCACCAGGGCACAGCTGCGCGACCCCGGCCGCCTCTGGGAAGCTGCAGCGACCCGGCCGCCTCTGGAGGAGCTGCAGCGCTCCAGGCCGCCTCTGGAGGAGCTGCAGCGACTTCGACGCCTCCTGGAGGAGCGTGGCGGACGCGCCGCCTGCGGGAAGAGCGTGGCCCCGGACACCGCCTCGGAAGCGCGGCCGGACACCGCCGCCCTCCGGAAGCCTGGTGGCCGGACACCGCCCCGCCTCGGGAAAAGGCGTGACGGACCCACCGCCTCGGAAGCCCTGTGAGCGGGCGCCGCCGCCTCGGAAGCCTTGTGAGCGGACACCGCCGCCTCGGAAGCAGAGTGAGCGGACACCGCCGCCTCGGGAAGAGCGTGAGCGGACACCGCCGCTTCTGGGGGCGCTGCAGCGACTTCGGCCGCCTCTGGAGGAGCTGCAGCGACTCTGGCCGCCTCTGAGGGTGCTGAGGCGGTCCCCTTCCTCCTCCTCCTCCGTTTCCGGGTCATTGGAGGGCTGGGGCTTCCACTGACTGCAGATGGAATGGGGGGACAGTCAGTGGAGTGGGACTTCGCTTGGGGTGGGAGTTCAGACTCCCCACGATGGTAGAAACTCCAAACGAATTCCCAGAAGCCCAGATTCCCCAGCTTCTCCATCTCCTGCATGCTGAGAGGCTGGTCGAGGCAGGTGTTGAATACCTCTTTAAGATCCTCCTCATTGTAATCCAGATGGTCCACCTCTATTAATAACTTACAGGCAAAATCCCTCACCTCAGCCCCCTGCTGACGGAAGTAGAGGAGTTGCGTGCAGGCAATAGGAGGCGGGTAGACCATCTGGTGGTGGGAGATGGAGAAAGGAAGACCCCCATCTCCTGCTGAGTCCTCAAGTGGCTGTTTCGTACTGTCACGGTGCCTGACGAAGAGATGAGGTGAGGACTCAAGTGCTGGAGATAATGAAGGGTGTTTATTAACAAAAGAAACAAAAACTGAACATAAACTTCCTCGAGGGGGAAAAACAGGCAGGCAGGCAGAGAACACAAACACGACGTACACCTCTGACAATACGACGAAACAGCAACGGGACTGCAAACACAAGGACATTATAAAGGGAGCAAATTAACAGGATAACGAGACAGACACAGGTGATTAAACTGAAACAATAATTAGATAACAAGAGGGCGGGGTCAGACAATAGACAGGAGAGCACATGGCACCAACCACAACAACAAGCCATGTGCTCAACAGACAGAGACATCTGGTGGCCATTCAGGGCACACCAACAGGACGTGACACATACGTGATTGTGAATCTGTTTAACCTGCTTTCGTGCAATTGAAAGTGACAACAGGTGCACTGGAGAAGCAAGACAGCAAGACAACCCCCCAAAAAGTCAAAAGGGAATGGTTTTGCAGGTGGTGGCCACTTACAAATGTTCTCTCTTTATCATTTCTGACTGATTTGTCTCTAGTTTTGTGTTTTGACATTATTGAAGCATCTGAAGCTAGCAAGTAGCATATGGAGGCCATACAATCTACTGATTTACATTATGAGTTGCTGGGATGAAATTCATGCAAGTTGGATCAGTATTTTTTTTCCTGTGTGATTTTGAATCCAGATTTTGAATTTAATTCTTACACAGTGCATACAAGTAAAGATTTTCAGCTTGAATATTTTGTTTATGGAGATCCAATGTGTGATTTAAGTGTTCCCTAATTTGTTTTTTTTTTTGTTTTGTTTTGTTTTTTTGAGCAGTGTATATACCTGTGAACTAGAAAAAAATATCTTTCCAAATTTTCATCTACAGTCTAATTTGTCTAGGAAAACACATTTTAAAATTCAGTAAATCATGGAAATCTCTCAGCAGAACTATCGTAAGACAAAAAACTTTTGTCATTACACTGAATATGACTAAGCTGGCAGAGACAAAATGTTGAGGTGAATGTGCATAAAGTCTATTAGAGAGGAATAGTCAAGTCAAGTCACCTTTATTTATATAACGCTTTATACAATACAGATTGTCACAGCAGCTTTACAGTGTTAAACAGGAAAATAGTGGGCCAATAATGTAAACAAAATTCAGCTCTAAGAAGAGAACAATAGTAAACAGTCAATTTTTAATTTAAAAGTCAGTTCATAATTGATTCAGTGATGTCATTGTCCAGCTCAGTTCAGTTCTCTTCAAATAGTGTCTGTCGAATCAAGGCGACAATATTGCCAAAAATTAAGTGTCACCTACTAAGTAAGCCAAAGGCGACAGTGGCAAGGAATCCATACTCCATTGGTGACGGAATGGGGGGGGGGGGCATTTACGCTAGTACACTCAGACTTTTGGACCCCACTATTTACAGTATCTATAATTGATCTAATGATTTATAACTGCATTCAGTTACTACATTTCTATAAATGCTTATTTGTTTAGTTGTTATACAGAAACATTTATTTCTTTCTCCCTGTGTGTCAGTATGTTTGATGTGGGCGGTCAGAGAGATGAAAGGAGGAAATGGATTCAGTGCTTTAATGGTGAGCTTACAAGTTACTCAAGCTTTGTGGTATATTTTTTTCTGTAAACAGTTTTACAAAAACTGTTTTGTTGTTGATATATCTGAAAGTAACTAATGGTATTTATGTTAAAGGGTTAGTTCAGCCAAAAATGAAAATTCTGTCATTAATTACTCACCATCATGTCGTTCCAAACCCGTAAGACCTTCGTTCATCTTCAGAACACAAATTAAGATATTTTTTTTGATTAAATCTGAGAGCTCTCTGACCCTGCATAGACAGCAAGGATACTACCACGCCATTACCTTCAAGCATTTTGGAGAGCATCCAAGAACGAAATCAACGTAATCACCATTGTTTACATTCAGTAGAAAGCGGGTGCATCTCTGGTCAGAGAGCTCTCAGATTTAATCAAAAATATCTTAATTTGTGTTCCGAAGATGAATGAAGGTCTTACGGGATTGGAACAACATGAGGGTGAGTAATTAATGACAGAATTTTCATTTTTGGGAATTGAAATGAACATTGTGTCATCATTTATTCACCCTCAAAACACACACACACATACGTTTGTTTTTGTGAAGTGTGGGGACTTTCCATAGACTTCTATTACTTTTATACTGACCAAACAATATTTTCTATCCCCTAACCCAACCCTTGCCCTAAACCTACCCCTTACAGAAAACCTGTTTGCATTTTTACACTTTCAGATAAACATATTTTACTATTTTTAATATTTTTTTTCCCTCATGGGGACTGCAGACCAGTCCCCACAATGTCAAAAATTTTAGGTTTTACTATCCTTGTGGGGACATTTGGTCCCCACAATGTAGCATAAACAAGACACACACATTTCTGCTTAATATAAGTCTGTTTATCTGTTTATTTTATTATTGTTTTGTTTTAAAAATTATTATTAAAGTAATAATAAACCACAAATTTTAGCATTTTTTTCTTTTTTGTGCACAAGACATGCACACAAAAATTAATTTACTGTTGCCAAGAGATAAGAATTGGTTCATACGCTATAATTTGTTTCTTCATTTAAATTGAATTGTGGCCATGGTGTAGTAATTTGTTTCCAAAATTAGTACGACAAGGCCACAGTTTAATAAAATGAAGAAACAAATTATAACATATGAACCAATTCTTATTTCTTGGCCACAGTAAATAAATTTTTGTGTGCATGTCTTGTGCGGGGCTCCATATGTCACCTAACAAAAGTTTGTTTAAATAAGAAAATATTTAATATAAGTTTGTCATTGTATGTTTTTATTGTTGTGTTTTTCATTAACAATAATAATAAGTCAACCATTTTCAAGGATACATTCTTTTTGAAGAAAGGGAAAGGTGTAAAGATATAACATTAAAGATAAAAGTGCTACAGATCCTGAGCATCAACAAGTACCATATCTTGTAAAGTGTGCAATGTAATCGGTAGTATCAATGTTGTCACAAGATTATTAATCAGTGGGAAAATTTCCTTACCGTGGGATACCTAGTGTGTTGCCTCATTTATTTTGTGCATGTGGGAAGCACAAAAACAAGTGAGGTTTGTTCTAGCATGTTTCCGTGCTAACGTTGTGTGTATGTATATCATTCATTCTTCAAATAAAATAAAATAAAATAAAATATTTTGAATGACATGGGGGTGAGCAAATGATGACACAATTTCAGTTTTTTGGGTGAACTATCCTAAAAGTGTGTGTTTGGTGATAATATACCTCTTCTTGTCTATAATGACAGATGTGACCGCCATCATCTTTGTGGCAGCCAGTAGCAGTTATAACATGGTCATAAGGGAGGACAACAGCACTAACCGGCTGCGCGAGTCTCTTGATCTGTTCCGCAGCATCTGGACTAACAGGTTTCGCAGTTCAGCTATTTCTTGGGAATTCTCGGTTCCCAGCCCAAGTGCTGCAGAATTACCCTAAAATACTAATATGCATTTGTAATGATATAACAGTCAATTATTGTTATTAGAGGTTGGTGATAGGGCTGGGCAATGTGTTATATATTTTCAGTTATACTACGGGGCCGTTGAATGCTTGAATCTGATTGGCTGACGAACGTTCTAAGGTGTGCAATTATTTTCAGGGAAACGCACAGCGAACGTAGTTCCAGGCAGCTCTCAACCGCATTACAGTTCCGTATCACTTCGCCAAATGATTTCAGTTATTTCAAAAGGTCTTACAACAGCAAAACAACCAAAACCAAAAATGACTCTGGCCAAATACATAAATATAGTAAGCAATGGGATAAAACGACAGATCATTTCCATGGTTTGCCACAAAATTACGTTTTATTATGTACTTAAAGCACATACTCTATTTCTCCCGCTCTCTCTCCCTTACAGACACACACAGTTTACACACATGAAAACATAAGCGCTAATGTTGTTAGCACTGCTCTGACGACTTTGTCAGTAAATAGTTTAGCAACTTAAATGTACATGACATTTCTCACAAGCGAAGCGAGGTAACAACGGCACTGTTCGTGAGGAAAATGAACTTAAAGTTTCACTAGTAGGGACGCTGCTGCCGAACACTGATGAGAGACAGACTCAGAAAGGTAGGCTAATTCACACACACTCAATCTCTCTTTTTCTCTCTGTCTCTCTCTCTCTCTCTCTCATAACTTAGTTATTAGCTGCATTTGTCTGTTACCCCCAGAAGGTAATTCATTATTGTGTTAAATGTATAGACATTATAAAGTATAGCGTTAGAAAAAAATATTTTTATTGAACACTGAATTTATTACACATAAATTTTAAAGGCTACAGTGTGGCCATAACATTGTTCTAAGAAGCTGCATCTGAAGTAGCATTTAGGTTTATCTACACAAACTGTTCAGCATTAGCATGAATGCATTCACACTGCAATTAGAATTGCATGAATAATGCTATGAATATAATACTATAAATTAATTAGTTTAAAAATTGAATATAAAATATATAATAATTTAAATAAATAAATAAATAAAATGAGATTGTAAATATGAAGCGGTTGTTCAGCCGATTTATTCAAACTGCTGATTCATTCAGCAAGTGACTTAATGAGTGGGTCTTAACCCTCTGGGGCCTGTGGGTGTTTTGGGGCCCTGAAAAAGTTTTGACATGCCCTGACATTTGTGGGGGGTTTTTTCAGTATCTTAAAAAAATATTAATGGCTAAAGTCTGATAACACTGTATTCAGCACAAACTGGGCTACAATAATATGTGAGCAGCATGAAAGTACATGTTTGTGTTTTTGAGAAAACAATGTTTATGCGTGGTTAGTGAAAAACTAAATTTTTTAAGTCACTGAAATAAGGCCATAAAACACATACAGAATATTTGTTCACAAGACTTTTGAGAACGTACTCGGTTACAAACGTAACCTTGGTTCCCTGAGATATGGTAACGAGTACTGCGTCTGCTAAGACGCTATGGGAAAAAGTAATTTTTTCTCCTGAACTGAAGCTGAACTTTTTTCAATCATGCAGTGTAACAGCACGGCCATCAGTTCGTGCAGTGCATTTAAGATGAACCAATGGCTCGGCAGCGGTGCTGCAAGAACCTATGGCTGCGAAGCCCGCCAAAGCCCGCCAGAATGGGCAGAATCATCTGTCTATATAAGCGGCCGCTTCACCGTAGGATTCAGGTTACTTCAACTGAAGCGACGACTGAGTCATGCAGCTACATTGCACGGCTAGCAACGCAGTACTCATTCCCGTATCTCAGGGAACTGAGGTTATGTTTGTAACCGAGTACGTTCTCTATCAATACTTCTGCTAAGACGCTATGGGAACCAGTACAATCATGCCGTGCTAAGGTAGAAGAACGACACGTGTAATCTTGTCCTAGGCACCTCAAGGCCCGAGGGAACAAGAACAGCAAGCGGGTTAAGCTCACAGAGGTCACATCTGGCCTCGAGTGATCGTTCCAGAAGACTCGCACAGCCTCAGCACCCATGGGGGCCGAGAGCACACAAGTAAATCCTCTGGTAGGTTTGAACATGTTATAGTCAAACTCCAACTCAGAGTGGTACTGCAGAAGCAGGTACATGCCCATTATACAAAAAGAACCCTTGCCTGTAAGGCAGGGACATCTAGGTTGTAAAACTTAGCAAATGTGGATGGCGAAGCCCAGCCGGCCGCCGCACAAATTTCTGCAATAATCACGCTGCTAGACCACGCCCAAGAAGAGGCGACGCCTCTCGTTGAGTGGGCTCGTACTCCAATGGGGCATTGTAGACCCAAGGAAGAGTAGACCACCATAATAGCGTCAACTATCCATTTAGAAAATCTCTGCTTTGTGACCGGATGGCCCTCGGCGCAGCCACCGAAGCAGACAAAGAGCTGTTCAGACTGCCTGAACGAGGCGGAACGCTCAATGTAGACCTTCAGCACCCTAATGGGGCAGAGTAAATTCCTCCTCTGAGGGAGGAAGCGCAGAGAGAGTAATAACCTGTGCTCTGAACGGAGTAAAGAGCATCTTAGGTATGTAACCATGCCTCAGTTCCAGGACAACCTTAAAGTCGCCAGGCCCGAACTCCAGGCAATTAGGGCTCACAGAGAGCGCTTGTAAGTCTCCCATACGTTTTACCGATGCTAGCACCAGCAGCAGAATGGTTTTTAATGACAGGGACCGGAGGCCAACAGACTGCAGTGGCTTGAAGGGAGGATCCCTTAAGGCCCTTAGAACAGTGGGCAGGTCCCACGTAGGGACAGTGAGGGGACGGGGTGGATTCAGCCTTCTGGCCCTCTCAGAAAACGAACAACAAGGTTGTCTCTGCCCACTTACTGGCCCGCTATAGGAGCATGAGGAGCTGCTATAGCCGCTACATAGACCTTGAGCATGGATGGGGAGCGCCCCTTATCCAACAGCTCCTGCAGGAAGGACAGTATCACTGATATGTTGCAGACGGACGGGTCCTCACCACGGCTTAAGCACCAGGCAGAGAACACTGACCATTTAATGGCGTAGAGGCGCCTTGTAGCCGGAGCTCTAGCCTGAGAAATGGTGTTTAGAACACACTCTGGGAGGCGTGCAGGCTCCCATCGAGTGGCCAAAGATGTAGGGCCCACAGCTCTGGCCAGGGTGCCATATCATCCTGTTCTCCTGAGAGAGGAGATCCTTCCTCAGGGGAATGGGCCATGGGGCTGCTATGATCAGCTGCAACAGCTCTGCTAACCAATGTTGGTTTCTCCAGAGCGGGGCCACCAGAAGAACTCTGCGTTCCAGTTCCCTGATTCGCCTGATTACCTGCTGGATCAGAGCGATCGGGGCAAAAGCATAGAGAAGGAGATCGGGCCATTCGTGGGCCAATGCATCCTTGTCCTTAGAATAATAGATTGGGCAATGAGGATTGTCTTTTGAAGCGAAGAGGTATAATTCCGCCTTGCCAAAGATTTCCCAAATTTTCTGAACCATGTGTGGATGAAGCATCCACTCCTCTGAGGGGACCTTGCTTCATGACAACATGTCTGCTCCTTGGTTCAGTTTGCCCTGAACATGTGATGCTCTCAACGAGCACAGGTTGAGCTGAGCCCATTCCAGGAGGCGCTCTACCAGCATGAAAAGACGCCTCGATGACAGCCCCCCGGTGATTTATGTAGCACACCACAGTCATGCTGTCCGAGCAGACCAGGACATGGTGTCCTTTCAGGTCTGGCAGGAAGCTTTGCATATTGCCAGCAATTCGAGGCAGTTGATGTGGAGACTGTCCTCCGCTTTTCACTAATGGCCAAATGTTGGTTTTCCTTCACACAGAGCTCCCCAAACTTTGTTGGAAGCATCTGTCAAGACTATCTTCCTCCTGTAGACCATTCCCAGAGGAACGCCCTGTTCCATCAACTGAACATCCGTCCAGGGGGCCAGGGCTGATACACAGGCCTGGTCCACCCTGATAAGCAGGCGACCTTGACGCCACACATGGGAAGGAACACGTGGTTTCAGCCAGGACCGAAGGGGACTCATACAAAGCAGGCCCAACGGCAGTTTCATCAGGGCGCGGTTCAAACACCTGAGATCGAGGATGGGTCTCAGGCTGCCATCTTTTTTGGGGATGAGAAAGTAATATCTGTAAAAGCCTGACTCGCTCTGGGCCGGAGGAACCACTTCTATGGCTCCTTTCACCAGCAGATTTTTTACTTCGGCGCACAGGACATGTGCATCCTCGCTCTGCACCGAAGTGGGGACCACCCCGTCGAAACGTGGGGGTCTCCGAGCGAACTGAAGTAATAGCCTCGTTTTATTATCCCCAGAACCCACTCTGACACTCCGGGGATGGCTTGCCACGCCTCTGCCCAGGAAGACAGGGGTTGGATTGGTTTGCAAGGGGACACGGTAGTCATGAGAAATGGAAGAGGAAAACTGCTCTCTTTTTGAAATTGTTTGTGTTTTATTTTGGTCGCTATCACAGCGTATCGCCGCTTGGGTGCTTGAACGGGCCCAGAGTTTGCAGCAAACACATCTCCGACTGCACTGGAACTGGACGGGGTGATTGGCGGCTCGGGGGTTGGTCCGGCTGCAGAGAGACTTGGCCCCCTC